>VWZS01002669.1:2401974-2439496 GCA_013397075.1 Rhabdornis inornatus
GGGGGGGAAAGAGTGTTTTTTTTGGGGGAGTGAAGAGAGGGTTGTTGTTTCTTGGTTTCTCTGGGTTTTTTTCAATCCACAATGCTAGAAATCTAAAGACTCCCTATGTTAAGATTGTTCCACGTTTTTCCAAGTTCCTGTCTCAATCATTGTAATTCAATCTGTGGCCCTCCAAGAGAATGCCACAGCAGACCCAAACCAACATTGTCTGGAACATCCAGACACATCTGCAGACATTTGCCTTTCCAAGCTGCATGCATGGTATAGCTCACGAGGATGATCTGTAAACACTCCTGCAAACTCTCATCATAGCTGGAAGCGAATGGAAACGAAACAAAACAAGTATTTCTCAAGAAAAACTCTGCTATTCCATCTGCTAAGGAGCACTTTGCTCCTTATGGCTAGTCAAAACACTGTGTAGTTCTTTACAAAGACTTTTTCAGATGATGTTATATCACTTTATACTGCCTCTGTAATAATGTTTTCCAAACTTAGCTGTCCATAAATTCTAAAATAATTCTTAACTGAACAAATATTTTAATCTGTGTAAACAATTCTTTTGACATAAGTGAAAAGGTGTTCATCCAGCTAGAACTATTGCGATATACTTGGATTCCTAACTAAGCCTAGTTTCCTCTCAAGTAAATAAACATTCATAGTCCTTCACTGCAATAACAATTTTAAAATATCTAAAGTTTATGCCTTACATGGGCCTCTAAAAAATGTGAAAACATTCAAAGGTTCAAGCATTTGTACTTTGCCAATTAATACGGTAATTATATGGCATTGCATCTTACTATATTATGCATCTCAAATATACCTTGAAAGTACCTTAAATGTTTTTTTTTGTATGCCTGTTTTAATTTTCTGTGCTGCATCACATTTTCTTTTCCTTCCTGCTTTTCATCTACTTTTTGTTCCCCAGTAACTGATCCACTGCTATTACAAGCAGGTCTAGGCCAGGTCAAATTAAGGACCACAAAACAAGTAAACATTCAGAATCTGTTTACAAGACGGATCCAAGCAAAAGCTCCCAAGGTTGACTCTTGCAAGAGGTATTTTACTTCAAGAGGTTTCTTTTCCCCTGAGGCAGAGTACAGGGTTTTAAATGAAGATCAATTTTGCACTGAGTCTAAAAGGGACAAAGTTTCAGCAGAGCTCCTGTAGCCTCTCCTGCCATCAGCAAAAGCTGGTTTCACAAGGAGCACAAGGGGTTCTGCTACTGCACTGCTCTTGCACCTCATTACAGCTTACATCATACTCAAATTATTTCACTGACCCCAAGGAATAGTATTTTACTGGGGAAAAAAAAAAGCTCCAAAACCACTGAAAAACTGTTCCCTTCTCCTCTCATTATCAAGGATTATCCACTGTGCTTTGGGCTCCCTTCCACCTCAGCCTAAATAAACCTTTCCCCCTTTTAATATTTCATGTCCCCCAAGGCTGCCAGATACAGCTGGGCCATGAAATGCACATTCTGAGAAGCGCCATGGTACTGCCTTTATCCAAAATCTTGGAAATGGTGGTGGACAGAGAACTTCAGACCTGTGTCCCACTTAATGCAGGACCAAGGTAATATACATTAGATGAATTTTTGTCTATTCTTACAATTCAAGTCTTTCTTTCCATCAAACTGCCAGGAAAGCCCTTCGACCTACTTCCACATTAAAAACAGTAGAAAATAAAGGACATTAATTATAAAATGTTGTACTAATATATTACTAGCAACTTTGGATATTCTGACATTTTCGTAATTCACAGTAATTTGTTAAAGAATGTTCTCAATTAAACAGGGAATATCCACTTGCTGCCTCAGCTCCCTTCTTTTTTTACTAAGGAAAAGTGCCCTGTTCAGAGTTATTCTCCTGGAAAACATAGATTTTTACTCCAATCAAATCCCAGCTCAGTTAATTACCTCAATGGATTGCAATAGGAGTAAGTCTATAGAGCTGAGGGTATGATGTCTCCTCTCCATGTGTGTCAGATGGATTTAACCCAGAGAAGCACTGACCTAGTCCCTTGGATCAACCACCATTTAGGAGCTGGAAAGCAGTGCCTGGTCCTGGAGCAAATCTTATTTTACCTTCACCCAAATGGGATCAAGTTCATGCTCTCCAAGACATATTTGTAATGTGAATGGAAGCTTGATAGTGGAGGAAGATTATGGCCTTCTGTGGCCATCTGCAGGATCAGAGGTGAGTAAACTCAGTCACCCATTTTTATTTGCCATTAAAAGAGTGCAGAAGTTTCCTATGTTTGCTGTGACAAAGGCACAAGACCTACTGCTGCTTTGAGCACACCAAATAATTTCTATGAGTCAAGAAGCTGAGAGAAAGAGACATCTTAAAGACTAGAATTTCTAATGCCAGGAGAACTCCTAAAATTGTCATTTGTTGCCCAACACCTTTAGCTGGAAAAATAAAATGGGAAAGAAAGAGAGAATACATTCACGGTTCCTTAACTCTACAGCAAGAAGCCAGGGAAGAAGACAATTCCACGTAAAGGTGCTCCAAAGGAGCAAAAGCATCAGCAAACCTGGTGCAAATACTATTTATTATCCTCATGTTGAAATTTTTACTTCTTTTAGAGTTAATCTAGAGGCAATCAATTAATAATTAACATTATTTAAATCATCTCTTGGGACATCTCAATTAAGGCATGGCAATTCACAAAAGCATCAAGAAAAAACAAAACAGATGCAGTGATTTGCATAAATATAATTTGCTAAAACAATATTTGATTGAAACGCATTTAAAATGTTAGGATCCTATATGTCAAATATTGCTACAGTCCTTTCTACACCAGCAATGCTCTGAGTTTTGCTCTGAAGAGAGCTGCTATCATTTTTAGGGCCACCTAATCATTTTCCTTGAACACTCCTCAGATGTAAAAGCTATTTTCCACACTTTGTTTCCATAGATACAGTGAATTTTTTTATTAATCAGGATGATAGCCTGCAAATTGCTAAGCAAACACATCATCAGCAAGCAGTTAACATTCCAAGCTGTGTTTAAACAGGGTCCCACTCTGATCACATTTAATTTTGGACAATTAAGGCAAAGTGGAAGTGGACAATGTGGTATTTTCTAAATGGAGATTTTAACACTGTGATTCAAGACAAACCTCGGTCAGTTAGCACTTAATGCTAACAGTTACAGAGCATAGTGAGAAAAGCAATCAGTTGCTGCTTCAGGGAAGAAAAAACCCTGTCAGGGAGACCAAATTAAAGCATCATTTCATCCAAGTATTTGACTAAATTGAATTTTAATCCAGGAAAGCTAAACAGATAAACTAAATACCAGAGGGAAACAGAGTTCTCAATCTATCGAGTTAAACCAAACAAATCTGGAAACATGCATCCAAAGTAAAGGCTCCAGAATCTTTTGCAGAAACAGTGATTTGGGGTTTTTTTTCTGTCTCAATAGGTCAGTGAAGCAAAGCAGATGGGCTAATAATTATTGCTGGGTTAAAGCTGCTACATTAGCTTTCCTGGTCTGAAAAATCTCAACCTTGAAACTTTAGCATGTAAAGTATCTGAAAGATTCTGAAGAAGTAAAAAGATTCATAAGTATTCAGAACTCAGACAGATTTTAAAATTAAAAAAAAACAATTTAAAATCATATCCACAAACATTCTCTCTTTATCATCTTGAAATACCTGAACTGCTTAAGAAGGTGAATGAGTTGATATCAAGAATATTTTCAGCAAGTGGAAGAAATAAAAAAAAGGATGGGCTTGCAACAAAAAGAGGCAGAAGGAAGGGTGTGGCAGAAGCACAGTATTAAAACTGGTCCTCCCTGAGCAGTGTTGATGAGACAAGTACTTGATCCTCATGTGTCCAACACTGAAATATTCCAGCCCATCTCATGTACTTAAGCAGTTAGGTTTATTGAATAAAGCAGCAGAATGTTGGACTTTCCAAAACAGACACAACTAGGGATGATCCAAAGCAAAATGAAGCTTCATTTATGTTTGTGACAGAAATAATTTCCAGTGTCTTGGTGTTGCTGGGCTAACGTATCTGTCATTATGTTAGTCTGACATGTGTTTCTATTCCAACTTCTGAAGCTAGTCCACCATCAGTGGGCAGAGATTGCTATGGCAACTCAGCACAAGTGCAAAACTTCTGAAGTTGTTAGGCAACACAGTGCCATCAGCTGCTGATGTTGCTCAAGATTAGTGCAGTTCATGTTGTCCAGAGTCATCTAATCAGGTACACCAAAAATAGAGCTTTCAGCAAAGTGATGTGGAAACAAGCTGTTTGTAACAGAAAATTAACAAACTACAATACAGACTAGGGGGAAAAAAGAGTAAAACAGAAAAGTGGCTCACTTTTCTCTTCTGCAAAATCCAATATAAAATATTGAATTGGGTTAGTAGCTTTTAAAATGCAGGGCATGTAATTCTTACTAACGCTTACATAATTAGTTGGAAAAATGTAATGCAGAATTTTTTTTTAATTTTGTAAAACTAAAATTTTGAAAAGTATTTTTACTTGAGAACACTCAGTTCCTATCCCTGCAATAATTTTAATTTGGCCTGCAGTGGTCTATATAAAACAAATCTTGGTAACTTTCCTGATGAAGAAAATTCTTTACATAGTTTGAGAAGGGAAAATAATCTGAACGGCCCTTCATTTTGGCTGTCACAAAAGTTAAGAAGGCTACAGAGACATGCTTTCTCTCACACAGGGGATGGCTCCTGCACAGGAGTGAAATACTTTTCCAGAGGAGTGTGGACAAGCTTATGCTGCTGCTGCTGCCATGGGCCTGCTAAGTGGAGGAAAAAACCTTCAGCCTTTCTTTTTGGTGCAATGGAGCAAAACATTCAAACACAACTCTTAAAGCAAGCAATTTCTGTAGTGAACTACAAATTATTAGCCAAATATTCTGTTCCAGCTGTCTTCTGTACAGTGAGCTGAGTATATGCTTATGGGTCTGGAAGGAGGACAGAGGCAGTAGTAATACCTTGGAGAAGTGTCCCTCTACATCCAAAAGGAAATCCTGACTGACAACATCCAGTTTATTGCTAATTGTTAAAGGAAACGGAGAACAGGTAATGCCACAGAGATGACAGAAAAAAAATTAAATATGCAAGTGCAAAAGGCTGAATGAGACAAAATGAAGAGAGGAGTTGTTTACAGTTTACACACACAGTCATGATTTTAAAATGCTTTAAGATCTCTTAGGTGAAAGTGTCACACAGAAACTTGTTTTGACACTTCATTAAATGTGAAAGGGTTTCTTTGGGCCCAATGCAGCTAAAAATACTGAGTGGTTTACACTCTGAAGGGTCCCAGCGCTACCCTCCTGCAGGGGCCAGCACAGAAAATCCAAGTGAAGACAACTGCAGATGCACCTGCTAAACTCCTCAAGAAAAGTGAAAATAAGATCAGTTACAACAGTTTTCAGAATTATCTCCTAGACTAGATGGATCTCTCACATATTAGAGGCCTTCTGTCCTCAGCACCTTGAGGACTGCAGCTCTCCAATGCTCTTAATTACTTACTCTTACTTGCTCTTAATAGTACTCCTACAACATTACTTCTTTTAACTTTACCCAAAATATCCATGGAAAGCTCAGACATCCCTACCTGAGGAGTTGGAGATCTCTAACGGAAGTATCTTGCCTGATAAACAGATTTCTTTGAGAAAAGTGACAATTTATTGGAGATTTTTTGTTGTAACATTTGAAACACAGCAGCCAACACAGAAAAAGTAATCATGAATGCAATAAGTGTTACCTAAGGTAAAAAATTATTTGAGGTTATAGATCCTGGATAGCATTCATCAAACTCTAGCTCAGCCTGACATTACATCTTCACTTTACAATGACTATCCACTGCAGAAATATCTCCTGGCAGTTCACATGGAAGGAGAACAATTTAAAGGAGCTGCCTTTCCCTTTAAGCAAAGCAAAACCCCACCTTTTTTAAATGTCTCAAAAAATTCTTTTGAGCCAGAAAATGATCTAAAGTATAAATATCAATTGATTTGTGAAATCAGACTTCAACAAACCATGAGGAATCATGTGGGAAGTTCCTTAACTGGCCAATAAAGCTGAGGGTCAGTATAATTGTAAAATAGTTATTAAATCAATGATAAGAGATTTGTTTTAATGCAAGTGGGATTAACACACTGCAAAGGTCCCCAAGATGCTAATAATGCAGTAACTATTTTTTATTACATATTTCATTAATTATACTACTTACGATTTGAGTCATGTGAATTCATGTGTTTCATTCATGACAAAATACTCAACCTGCTGAAATATAAAAATTATGAGGTTTGGCCCTATTTTTTTATTGCATCATTTATTTCAGCAAAGCAAACAAGACATCCACATAATATATGTTTTCATATGAAACCAACACTGAGTCTAAACATATATTAAATTTTGTTTAGAGTTCAAAAATGAATCCAGGATTATCCATTGGCATAGCCCCAAACATTTATTTTGCATATGTACTTTTATTTGGCAGCTTGTGCTATTGAAAATATAAGCAAAGAATATAGAACAATATGCAGTGTGTGATATTAATTGTTTTCTCTTACCTTTTCTTCTAATTTAAGTAAAATCACTATGACATAGTTCAGAGATCTTTTTCTCTCATCACTTCACAAGGGAAGTAGCTATTCTTGATCAGTTCTGCAGACCAGATTTTCCAAAGGCATCTGCAAAATGCTAGACACCAATATGGAAATTCTTGGGTCCCTTCCCAATTCTTTTAAAATCAGTAATGAAATGTAGTTCTGCTTAGTGGTAGAAAAATCGAAGCACTTAGTTGAAAAACAAGTTTAAGAGAATGTTTTAGTCTTCAAGCTATAAAATCCACAACGAAGGATGCTAAAAACCATCTTTGCACTCACTGAAGGTACTGAGTGACATTCATGGAAGCCTGTAATCCATATACAAAGCTTAAGATGCAAAATTGAAAACTCATTGTTTGCATATCTTTTTTTCTCTGACAGGCAAGGCTTCAGTGTGCTGAAGACTGAAGATCAATAAGCTCCTTGTTCAACAGCACAGAACCCATTTTTGGACCCCCACCTTTGCTGCAGTGACCTCAGCCCATAGGCTCCTGGAAACACATTTGTTTTTTTTAGGATTTTACATCTTCTTGTGCCTTGTAGTCAACTAACATTCCTGATCCTCACCACTCCCAACTGATGGACCTCTAGTTTCTAATAGATATGTTGACCCATAAAAGCACAACCTTACCTTTCCCAATATTAAATTTACTGTTGCTATTAATTTGTTTCACAAGGTCATGAAATTGCTTTCATGCAATGTATTTATGATCACCCTCACTCTTTTGTATCTCCTGACTTCATAGCATGAATAAACTGAAATCAGTAAATTCATACTTTTGTGCTATGGCTGTTAGTAAGAGCAAATTCCAAGACCAAGCTGTAGGCTTATGTTTGAGAGTAGCATCTAATAATCTTACTACACCCTGACAGTTTTTACTTTGCCTTGGCCTATTTTTGTCTCTGTTTTCCATAGCTATTTGTTCCCAAATGATATTGCTTAATTATTCTGTCCTCCAAAAATGTGTTTAAGAGGATTTCGTATTATTATGATAAAAAAGGCATCTGCAGTCTGCTTCACTTCCTTTCTTCAAAAGTTCAGTCATATTAGACATCAAATCAAATATCAACTCATCAAATTACATAGAAAACCATCCACATTTCATGGCTATCAGGTATCTGGAGAGGAAATAATTTTATCCCTTTTGGATGATTCTATTAAAATGTTTTTAGTTCTCCTTCCAGATGTAGAAATCTTCATTACATTTAATTATTTCTGCTAACCATCCTTTTTCTATGTCTACATTCTTCCTAAAAACTGAAGCCAAAACTTAATTTAAGTTTGGGGGCAATATCCACACTATCTTTAAACTCCAATTAGAAAATATCTGCTAATAGAGAATAAAGTAGTACACAAAATTACATTTATGAGGTATTTAGTTTCAGATATACATTGTGAAGCAAGTGCTGATTCTCATGAACCCTGAAACAATCCTAAAGCCATCAGGAATGGATGCCATTGAGATGTGATTTTAATAATTAGTGAGGACATAAGAAATTGCTTTAGGGACAAAAGAATGAGCTGAGGAGAAACAGCTATTTAGTTCCAATTAAATAGAAAGATAAGTAAAAGGAGTTATAGTAAGAAGATTCATTTTTGAGCGTATAAACTTTGATTAGTAACAGAATTATTTGGAAATTAAAAATTCAAATATGGAAGAGACTAGACTTTTTTTCAGTTAATGATTCTCAAGCTCCCTTTCCAGTTAACTGTCACACAGTACTGAAGTGTAGAACAGGGTCTCTCTTACATAAGGGACACATCTATAGGACTGGCCAGATGGTTGGGAAAACTGTAAGACATGAGTTGCTATTTGCATCTCATGGATGTAATATTTGCATTTTTTTCGATGGGAAGTGTACATTTACTTACATTTTGAGCTGTGATATGTCAAGGATGTGCAAATATACGTAAGAAGGAAAGCCCCAAGAAAAATTCTCTGCCACCCCTTTAGCTTCTGATGCCCTATACACATCAGTAGCAACTCTTAAAGAGTTGCTGAAGCTCTCTGCACACATGTAGATTGTTGCTGCTGCTTGAGTTAAGAGGACAGTCATTGATGACAAGGATTCATATTCCACTTACACTTCAAACACAGAGCCAACAGACAAAGGTCTGCCTAGAATTAAAACAGACCTAGTACAAAGTCCAGGTCAGGTCTCTCTGTTCATTGCACACAAGAGAAGGAAAAACAAACTTGTGACCCTGGTTTTCCCTACTGCATGTCCTCCAGCTGAAGGCAACCTGCACCCAGACTGCTGAGGCTCTAGATTAGAGCCTCCTCATCCGTAGGCATCGGTGGGCACAGCCACCACGAGAGCAGGTCCTGCCCCTCTACCAGCCTGTCCTGCAGGAGCCTTGTGTGCACCACAACCACCTCCAGGGGCTCCAGACCCGGGCTTTAGCTACACTAATTCGTACTAACCACAAGGCTGATCTCTACCTCACTAAGTGACAGTGCTACAGACAAAGCTAAAAGTCACACTTAAATCAGAAATGACTCACTAAAGCAGCAACTGCACCAAACACGAGTTCCAGGTGAGAGGATTTTGCTCTGGAAGTTAAACTGCAGTCCACAGTACAGGAGAGATGGGAAGACAAGCAGAAGAGGTAAAGTGCTCTCCAACAGCAAGAGCCCCTGCAAACATTCTATGTGAGTCATTACAAATTATTCTTAAGATGAGTGGAGACAGTTGAGTCATAAGTGACTCATCCACTTAGCAGATGGGAGGCAAGCATATATGAAATTTGGGGCTGCCACTTAGTGAACATCATGAACCACTAATTCCCAGTCTGCTTCACTTCCTGCCACAAAACAGGGAGCATACAGAGTGATGGAAGCAGAAGCAATATACACACCTTCACCTTCTGCTCAAGTGTATCACAAATGAAAGGTATTTTGAATACAACTTCCATCTCCATTTAGCTAACAAGTTTACACACCTGTAAGACGTAGAGAGTAAAAATTCAGGAAATGGAGAAGATTTTGTCATGTCTGCTATGTTGCAGGTAACTTCTTAGCCATTAAATATAATAGGCGATGTGCTACCAAAACAGAAAAGCTTATTAAAGACTGGTGAGCAAAGACAGACATCTGTAACCTTACAGAAATCTGTAACTGTTCCAATAAAACTGGAAAAATCAAGACAAAGAGAAGGCAACAGCTACTCCTCTGTTGCTTGCCAAATTTCGGGATTATGCACTTCATGTTTCAGAACCAGAAATCTCAGAAAGCAGAAATAGCAACTTGAGAGTGTGGATTTACAAGGAATTTCAAATCCCTTAATTTGACCTCCTATTCTGCATACTGAAAGCCTCTCTGCACTGCCTGTGTACACTCTGGAAAGTCCATAATACCCAATCCAGTCCCTGAAGCCCTAAGCAGTTTGACTGGAAAGCTACTATAAATCAGCTCCAAGCTGACATCTAAAAATAAAAAGCTCATAGTCACCCATCGTTTTTCAGAGACTGACAGTTCAAGGTTAGTCAAGGGCCCACCAGCCCTGTTTTACTTATTTACTTACTAATACCATAAGTCAGACAGAGCTATAAGGTTTTTGACTCCACTCTTAAGGGCCCAACATACCAGATTTCCACCTGAGTGACTGCAGCAGCCTCCTCGGCAGTGAGTTATTCTGCAGCTTTAATAGAACAGCAATCATTTGACATAGCCTTGCATTGGGAGTTAAAGATGCAGCTTCTTTGGCAACGAAAAGCATATGGAAAATCAAGGTTTGCTAGGTGCCACTCTAGATCTGAATTTAAACCTCAACTGTGGTCACTCTATAGATGGGTATGTCCATACGTCCTTCCAGTCACAGTACAGACACCCTACTATAAGCATGTTACAAAATTCCATAATCCTCACATTATTACTTGGCATAGGCACAGAAATCAGTTCGACAATTATTCCAGTATGACCTAATATACCATAAAGTTCCCAATAATAGCTGGAATACCATATGTAATTCCTGATTAAAGTATCAGCATTAAGTAAACTCAGCTACAGAAGGAGTTTTCACAGTAACTAAAACAACTCAGATTAGAGATTTTGCTAGTCTGTAACAATAAATAGCATTGCATATATTCTGACCAATCCAAATATTTAACTTTTTGCCTTAAAAGATTTGGGAATTCATCTGCCAGATGTGAAGAATAAAAGCTATTTATCCAACCTTGGTTTCAAGTAAGAAGTTCTGCTAAATTAGTTAACAGACTACTGTTAAATTATCCAGAAGATGGTGTTTTATAAAAGCACAGTCCTGGAAGTCAAAAGACCTGGAAAGTATTGCTTTTTCCCTCTCCCACTGAGCCCTATCTTAAGTTGCAATGTTTGTACTTTGGCTTTTTTTATCTGTGAAAGATGGACATGTAAAGCAATTCAAAAGTATATTCATGAACTTCAAATCCATAACTAACTACTGGAAACTGAATATAGCAACAAATAGTTAACACCACTTTTTTAACTGAATGCTTAAAAATATTAGAAATAGAGATTTACAGAAACTGTCAGAATAACAATTTCTTTGACTACTCAAAATGTTAAACTAGTTGAAGTCTTTAAAGATTCATTGGAACCCTCAGGAAAGTGACCTCTGGCAGAATGGGGGACATCAGAAACTTTGGAAAGAGCTGAGGTCTGGCTTCCTGAGTCAGCCTCTTCTTCTCTTGTCCCAAAGACAATCCAGTAATTACTCGACTTTCCTTTAAGACACCAGAAACTGAGTGACTCTCAAACTGGAGTTTCTTTAAGTCTGGAGTATGTTTTACTAGAGAGCAGATGCTACAAAAGCAGCCAGTGGGAGCCAGGTTGCCTCCTAAAGCTATCTGGAATGAACATGTGCTGCTCAGATTAAATGCAGCCCTTGATATGGCCACATATTATACATAAAGCTACCCAGGATCTAAGGTCTCCTGCTGTTGCTAATGACTCATATCCTGTATTTTTCACATAGAACTGCAAGTTCCAGCTATTTATGGAGCAGCCCATTAAAAATTTCTTTTCATGAAGAATAAGTGCTGTCAGTCGCCATTCAGGAGTTGATGTAGGAGGCCAGCTAGCATGTTAGAGAAATTACCAGAGAAAAATACTATAATCACAAAAAGCCAAATGATCCCTCTTGAGCCCTTTCAGATAGTAGATGCATAGTCATAAGCAGAATCTTTTGTCTCTGAAGATTTTTCATACACGGATCACTAAAGAAAAAGAGGGGGGAGAAGTGGTATGAATATTACAGTCCACTCAGTTCTGTGCATCTCATGGACACATCCACTCTTCCCTCCATCCTGCCCCAAAATGTAGCATGTGAGCATACTGACACCACTGTGGAACTGGATGGGGAAGTAGCACAATGTGTGCACCTGCTGCTGACTCACATTTTACTCAACATCTTCCAAGCAAAAAAAGAAGGGAATACTACTTAAGTACAAAGCTACAATTTACATTCATTTAATTAAAGCCTTAACTATCTAATCAAAGAATTATTTGTCCAGTTAAAATGAATTACCAACATTATAGTTCAAATTTATGGAGTCAAAACTGAGATACACAAGCTTTCTACCACCTACCCATTTCTCCCTGATGTTATGCTCAGCTTTTCTCTGCCCCTTTGGGTCCTCAGGTCAGTCACTTCAGTCCACAGGAACATTATAGTGAATCCTCAGTGTCCCAAATCTTCACTGGTGAGATGATGTTGACAGGGAAGAGCAAGGAGAGAGTCCTTTTTGCAAAGAATGTGATATTACATTGATGGTTTCTTCCCCCTCACCCTATGGACCACTTCAAACTATTTTTTTATACATTTGGTAACATGTTTTTATACCTTGTTTTTTCATATTTTTTTTCTACCTGGTAGCTATTTCCTATAAATCTTTTATCCAATGGGAGAAGATCAACTATAGAATTACTACACAATAAAGTTAAAATAATACCCACAGTTATTGATGTCAAATTTCAGTTGTGAACAGACTTAACAGTGTATTACAAAAATTAAAAGACATTTCTAGGTAAAAGTGCTGTCCTTTCTCCATACAAGTGGAATAAATTTTGATAGATGTCTTGTTATTTCAGTTATAATTTTTGACTATTTTTTTGTATCTAAACACTTCATATTTCATTATACGTACAACAAGAGTTCCCAGTTGCACAATGCAATTAGTTTCAAAGTAGTCCCTGACTGCTCAGGGATGGTTTATAAAAATCAAAATGGCCCTTTAAAGATATCACCAAGTAGTATAGTTTACACACACATAGAGCATCAGTCATTTAGGAAATTAGGGGTTAGGAGACTTGAGTATGATATTGATTGATCTCTCCAGGGCAATATTCTGCCACCACTCCCCTTGGAATCAGCAGGAATTCTGAATGTTCATCAATAACAGGATATTATGTCATGATTAAATGCCTTAGGATGATGTATATAGTGGAAAAAAAAAAACACACATTGAGATCATTCATGACAGGATTATTGACAGTATAAACACAATCCAATACAGGAACTATGGTTCTCTTGCTGGAAGGAGATTTTCACAGAATCACAGAATGATCAAGGGTAGTTGGATGGGACTCATCAATTCATCCAGCCCAAGCAAGATCACCTACAGCAGTTTGAGCAAGATCACATCCAGTCAGGATTTGAGTATCTGTAGGTATTATTTCTATAACCTCTCTGGGTAACATGTGCCAGTGTGTGACCACAAACTTCCCAAGAAAAGCGCTTACAAAACTGCCTATTCTTATTAAGAATTGATCCAAGTAAGATAAACTATGTCTCTGCTGCCGGTTCTTTGCCCATGCAGTTTTGAAGGGGAAAATTTGATTCTTTTTCACTGTGAAGCAGTGAAGGTCAGTTCTGACATGCTGGTCTTTGGAGACATAAAGGAAGCATCTACAAACTATGTACAACCTCTGACCAAAATATTTACACCCAGAAGTGATGAAGATGGGAGATGAATGAGGAGTTGTCACTATCTCCTTATGGATCCTAAGAATTACTTTATGAGCATAAAACACATGCATTGCTTATATCTAAAAAAAAAAAAATAAAATAAAAAAAATACACAGGCTCAAACTGCAAACAGGATAGTGTAGAAAAGGCCGGCATATAACTCCCAGTTCCTGCTCTAATCCAGGTCAGCTATGAGTTTAGGTTGCTCAGAGCTTTATCCAGGTTAATTTTTTCCAAATTAAATTTGCAAATGACTCCTCTGAGGTTCATATATATCTGCAGAGAAACCGGCAAACTATCAGAGTATAGCTTATTTACAATCTACAGCTGAACTGGAAAAAAATATATATGGAAAATTATAGCAGCAAGGTCAACAGACTACCCAGGATTCAAGACACTTCTGAACTTCTATGAAACTTCCTGGATCATTGGAATAGCATATAAACATGGGACAATGAATCCCGATTAATTTATGCACAATGTTGGACTCCATGGGACATATTTGAAATACTAGTTCTGTGCTTTAGAGAACTTTATCCTCTGTCATACTAAGAAACTTTATTGCAGCAATAAAGCAATTTATATGGTTTAGACTTTAAGGCTCAGACTAAGTTTTCTAGTTCCAAACAGATATGCAGTCTGGCCCACAGGGACTCTTAACCTGATGTTCTTCCACCACAATAGTATTAATCAGAATAATGTCTCTAGTAAAGTACTTTTTTCTGAATCATGTGTTTGGCCAAACCATATTCAGTGCAAGAGGAACACAAGGCAAAAAGCAAGAATGGGACAGATGTTCTGCCCAGGGCCAGAAGTGCTTCTTCTTTTGGCCAGATTATTCTGGAAATGTAGAACAAAATCAGTGTTGCATAACATCTGGAAATCATATACCCATACCCTACCAGAGACTAATCACAACAATTTCACATTTAGAAAGCATTGAGTAAGCAGAAACACTAAAATGTCAAAAAGCATTTGGGGAAAAATCCTCCAGAAATTTCCAAAGCTTACATTTGCTCCAGTATGAAAAAAGATCGGGTAGCATTTGAAAGTTTGCAAAATCCCTAGGCAGGGAAAGAAAAGTCTAAACTGTTCAAACAAACAAACAAAACCACAAGCCTCAACACTCACATTGCAATGTTTCCAGATCCTAGTTCTTGTAATCAGGTTTACCTGAAAAATTTATGGTTTTTATGTCAAAAATTAGAAAATAGCAACCAGTCAATAACTCAATTTTATTTGTTCTTCAGTAAGTGTACTTCATAGAAACCATTAGCAATAGCTTAGGTATTATCATGGAAAATTTCCATTAAAAAGCCTGTGCTCATGTGCTTGCAGTGAAATATGCAAATATGACTCCTGGGAGCATGCAGTTGATGGAAACAGTGCAGTGTGAAAAATTGTATACATCCTACACCAAGTGCTTTAGTTAATCCTCTGCCTATTCAATTAATTTCTCAACTATCTCAGAGTCTAATTCTATTAATAGTTCGAACATTTACTAATCATATAAATAAGGATCAAACAAATGGCCAAAGAAAGTAGAACAATCCATTAGTGCACTTCATTTGACCTTGAAATACCATCCATCAAAAGATTCCACATATTTAATTTTTTTAATATCATCACCCACACAGTCTCTAAAACGTAAAAGAACTAAAACTAAAATTAGAAAGAAATCACTAAATAGTTCTTCATAAATGTGTCTAAATTTACCTCTTCAAAAGGTATGAACAAGCAGGAAGGACTCATTTTTAGCAGCACTTTGAAATCCACGTTCCAGAGACTGGTTTGTTTCTCAGAGGATGCCATGTAAATGACCCTTTCTTTCATCCAATTAATTAAGATATAAAAGACCCATAAACTGATTCAGCATTGGCAGTGATTGTCTCTCAAGCACCTGGACTTAATCATCAAGATCTCTCTCGCATTCTGTTTTGTTGTACTCCCATTTCAATGTTTATTGTTCATATTACATAAATTCTGCAATTCTAATGACAAAATTCAGAACTTAATCTTCTAAATGCCTGTCTTCCTTCCTCAGCTCCTTAAAAACATCCCAAGCTCACATTAATCTCAAGACTGGAAAAGTTGATGATATCTTATGGTTGGAGAGAGTATAAAGGAAAAAAATAGGAGAGAAACATCCTGAGGGAAAACATAATCTAAGATTTGCTGCCAAGCAATTTCAGAATATTTACATTTCATTATGCATCTTTTCATTTTCAGTTGTGTCTAGCCCTTTATATCTTTGAAAAATGAGAATAATAGAAATACCATCTAGCAATAGCTGTACTGAAGAGTGCCATATATTTCACACAGATCAGTGATAAATTATATACTTTGTAAAAATGTTATTGCATATATGGGATTAAGGGTTTCTTACTTGAAAGAATTATCAAAAGTTACAAGGAATACTGCATTAAAAATGCTACCTGAATGCAAGCATTACCTAGGCTGCTTTGTATCACTCTTACAGTTAAATTGAGGTCCTATTATTCTACTTACCAAAACAAAATCATTAGTCTTTTTCACCCTCAAAAAAAGAAAGGAATGATTTTATCTCTGCATAAGATCATGTTATAAGAACAAATACATAAATCAAATTAATTAGAGATTCAGCAAAGATTTGGAAAGCCTTAGAGGATTTGCAAACAACAATAAATTGCTGGTTGAAAAAGAGTCAGTCATATATTTGTACTACAGAAATATCTTGACTGAACAAAGACAGTAAATACTTCCCTTTATGTAGGGTTTCCTTCTTTTCTTCCTGTTCTTAACTTGGAATTCAGCTTTCCCTACATTTAGTCACGTGGGGATAAAGACTTGCATAAAACAAACTTTTGTGCATTGAAAGAAAAAGAAAAGACAAACCCAACATAATTTAGCTCTTAAAACCCCCCAAATGTTAACTCAAACTTCTTTTTTGGTTATACACTGAGAACAGAAATAGGCATTGACTTTAATGACTAAAGAACAAACCTTTCAGTTTCTTTTGCTTCTCCCTGGAAATCAGCAGCAAGCAGGGAGTAAGCAGCTGTGCCTGGCATTGCACCTGCAACAGGTAAGCATTTGCTAGTACGTACTGTCACAGACCAGCAGGAACACTGGAACATCCCATTGCTACAGGAAGCAGCAGTTCTTCATTCCAGACTGGCTCCATATCATCACACATCTGGCCACGAGGTAGTCAGATTGCACTTCTCCATGAAGAGATGTTCAGGAGGTTGGAGGGTATCAGTTTGAGTGCTAGGACTGGCTAAGAAACATTTGTTTTAAAAAACAGGCTCCAGCTCAATTGCATCTTGCCTGGATCTGTCTTTGTCACTCCTAAAAGCTACTGCTAAGTTACCACAAAACTAAAATCCCACTAAGAAAATCACAGAGTTGGGATAAACTACTTCTGAACAAAGGAGCAGCAGCAGCAACGATCCTTAGTGGCAGATGAACTGAGAGGCCTGACTCAAATGTGCATCTTGAGCTGTGGAAGATAATTTGTGTGCCTAAAACACAGGCATTAAATTGTCTCCTTTAAGAGCTGGATACTTGTAGAATAAAAGCTTTCTGAGGATGGCAAGGAGCAGTAATCAACAAGCAAGAAAAGTGTCTAATACAAGAAATGTGTGTATTAGCAACCAATGATTGAACTACTGAAATAATGAAAAATAGTACCTGCAATACCATTAATAGCAGAGCTTATTCCTCCTGGAGGCCAGTTTGCTTTCTTTCTTTCATTTAAAGCTCCTCAGCATCACTGTGAGTGATGCTAACTGTTGCTGCAGGAATAAGGTTAAATGCCTCTGCACACAAGACCCCTCTTCCCCTCACAGAGCAACAAGAGATCTTTACTTCCAAGAAAGGAAATTTTTAACTGCCTTACTTCACTGTATATCAGCCAGAGAGCCCTGGTATAATGGACCTCACAGGGAAAGCAGAGCAGTCACCCTAGAAAAGGTAAGAGACACTTCCAACCTACTGAAGGACCCTAGACATAAGTGCAACCACTTCACTTTAATTCTTTAATGTCAGAAAACAAAGCATGTTCTTCTGTGGAGGACACAGCTACCTAAAGGAGTAAGCTCCTTCCCCATCTCCTAACTAGTGTCAGAATGCTGCTTCCCCTGTCTTAGTGCCAGCATTTATGCAGCTGCATGGTGAGTATATCAGCAAACTCGTTTGGATGGAACTAAGAAATAAAGAAAACCATAAAATCTGGTTCAATTTCAATCAGCATAGTTCCTTGCTCCAACATTCTATGTGCTCCCTCGGCAACAGCTCCAAGGACAGGACAAAATGCATGGCAGAAGATGAAAGGGAAGGCAGGATTGCCTTTTAAAAAAAGCTTTGCTTAAAAACACTGAATTTAGAGACATGGTGTAAGTTCAATGCTCGGAAGGGAAACTGTAGCCATGGACTGTACATCTTCTATCCTCAACTAAGATATGCTGTAAAATAGATCACAATTTCCCTAGTAATTAAAATCAGAAATACTTGGTTCAGTAACACATCTTCAGTTATAGAGGAGTGTTTGTGATCTCTTTAAGCACATTATCTTCAGTACATCAGTGTACTGAAGTGAAAAGTAACACTGTTCTTGTCTTTCTAGAGGTGAAACTTGGTATAAATGGTGCACACTTCACAAAACAGAAAGCCTGCTCTGAAGACCAAAATAGTAGCTCTGCAGTCAGTGTCCCAAAACACGAAAGCAGTGGCTGGGTATGCTATTAAATGAATCATAGTTGGGGAGTGAATTAATCAGTGTAAAAAGCTTGATGCATAAAGTAGAGAAAGTAACAATTCAAACTGCAGATCCTTTAATTTCATTGCCTCTTCAATACATTTCCATGGTACAGCCACTCTTTCACATCATCTCTCTGAGGCATCATCATTGCTCAGGGCTCCTCAGGGAAACTAACCACATTTCAACTGCATTAGTTTCATATCATTTGGATGTATCTGCAACCAAAGCTTCTCAATTTCATTACTGACCAAAGAGCACAATCCAATTTCTTGAATTCTATTTCTTATGTAGCCATAGTTTTATGTGTATTCAAAACCAACATGATAACTCAGCATGCAGAAGTGGTTATGCAAAACTGTCTATTTCTACCATTAAGAAAGTGAGGGTAAGAGAACTTGTGCCATTCAACAAGAAACTTTAACACAGAAAAATACAACTTACATTAAAATGTCATTCCTATGACATTTTTGCCTTTTTTGGAGATGCAGCTTGTTTAAAAGATACAAGCACTTCAGAGCCCACAGTTCCCCAAGGAAATGGAAATGCAGTCTGATTCCTTGCAGTTGCAGAAAAGCACAAAACCCTCAAACATTAAGTCTTAACTTTGTTTGATTACTGCTGAATGACAACTTTAGGATCTTTTCCTCTTTTAACAACTTCTAAACAATTTCCTCTCCTAAAACATCCTATCAACTAGACTTCTCATGAGATAAAACTCATCTTGTTCTACTGAACTTGGAGAGCTGCAATGAAGAAGTATTCTCAAATCTTGTGGCTGATTTAGACTGCTAAAAAAATCCTTTATAAAATGTCACAAAACCTGCGATTACACCAACTCCATTTGCAGATGCTTGATTGCAACTGAAATGAAATTCAGAAGGTATTCAACTATGCATAAGGATTTAATTAAATCCTTCGAATACTTGACATTATAGATATTCATAACACTGAATTTTGATCCCAGAATTTCTTGTATTTCAGCTCTCTGTGTCTTGAATGGAATTCAGTTACATATTCAGCATCAGACATGAAAGAAAACAGGAAGAATTACTAGTGTAAGTGCCTGGCTTTAGAGCAACCTGCCTTTGAAAAGGCTGCAAAAGGCATATACAAACAGTACTGAGCTGTACAACATTGACTCAAACACGACTGCTGCAATGCCCCTGCCTGGAAAATGAAAGGCAACACCTTCAAGGAAATGCATGGGTTCAAAACTACTGGATAGCCATATCCCTATTTCCTCCTACTCTGTAACTGACAATGGCATTTACTTCCAACTGGAAGTTTCTCCTTTCATAAAGTGGTATCTCCAACATTATAGCATCCTCCTGGCACTCAGTAGGCAAAAGAATTAGCAGCTAAAGGCACTAAATCTACATATCCTTTCCAGGTTATAAAAACCATTGGTATTTTGTTCTTAAGTGAAAAAAAGGCATGGTTTTCTGTCTTCTCCCACCAGTCTACACACAGGTTTTTTCCTCTGTCTTTGCCCCACTCATTCTCATTCAAGGGTTAATAATAAAAGAGGCCCTCGTTTCTCCCAGAATTTTAATCTCACCAGACCACAGTGTTTTAAACTGTAGACAGTTCCCATTTTTAAAAAACGTGTTTCTACTAATCTCACTATAGAACACACAATACACAACATTATAGTCACTCAACTCAGACTTCAGGGCAAAAAAGCACACCTAAAATGCTTTGCAAAACTATATATAACGTGTATTAATCAAAAGGGGCAAATTTTGTGAAATGGCTTCTTGATACCCATTGTCTCTTCTGAGTTACAGAACTGTGTATAATGTATAGAATTGAATTACTACAGCGAAACAGACTGATTCTATCCTATTAAGGATGAAACAGTAAAATGCCAATGCCCATAACTCCATTATAGAAATACAGTTGCATTTCACTGGTAAAAAAATATTTTTAAAATTCTAAAATAACAAAATAGCCTTTACCATTGCAACACTTAACTACAAGAAGCAAATTAAACACATGTATTGACTCCTGTCAACTGTAACATCTAATACAAGACTCCTGTTTCCTAATTTAAGTGCTCTTCTGTTCTCTGCTGCACCACTCTGTTAACATTAACTTGTCTGTGATTCCTGTATATACAGAAACACACACCTGTTACTGTGCTTACTCTTGTTAAACAAACCTGCACCCATCACGTCACACTTCTGTACAGGGCAGTGCAAGGCCTATCATCATCAAGTAATACTTAGGAACAACTATCTATCCAAAATAATATGACAAGCGACACTACAGTTAAAAATAGGATCTTCTTTGCATAAAAGTATCAATGATTCCACAAAAAGCAGAGGACACCAAATATGCAGTTGTCTGTCATATGTACAGTTATATATGTAAATACGTATGTACACATAGATATATGTACATATATGTATTGCTGAATACTCTACTTCTATACATCCAGTCCAATTCTCTAACATATTACACCGATGAATAAAAGGATAAAGATTGCTCACATTCAGCATTTTAAATAGATTGATTCTATTTTTAGAATGACAACACAAAGAGATCAAGTCAAGGCTAAATTACCCATAGTTTGAAGCTGAACACACATACATCACATTTATTTATACTTGCTAGACAATGCCGTAGTCTCTAAAGGAAGCACTTTCTCCATTTCTGCATGTGCATTAATCTCACTTGCAACATATTCGAAAGATCAGGCTTTATCTCTCATGATTGCTTTTTTGAAAAACAGAACAATGGTCTGACTAGCAATTTGCTCATGCTGCAAGTGACACAGTCTATCTGTCCTTTCTAAACAAGCACAGAACACATTAAATCAAGTAACCTTGGACCATGCTGTGAATCAGCACTGGAACATGATTCATCAGTACCCTCTTCCAGTTTAATTTGCAAAAATTATTAATTAGCTTATGGAATTACAATTATATAAAGGAGAAACTATATCATTATCTGACAAGAGAAATACTAGACATAGCTCTTACTCATCTTCAGATGTGCAAGATTCTGAAAGAATTTTGAAAATCAGACCTACATGCAACATGAACTTTTCTAAAATGAACAATTAATGTTTACACTAGGCAAAGAGATGTCTTTTTTAAAGACTGTCAGTATTTCCAGTGTTCCCCAAGTATTAATGAGAAAATAAGTGACTATATAAAATGCACATGGCTAACATATTCAGAAAAAATATATAAGTTTTGATTTCATAAGTAGCAATAGGATATTTGCTACACACAGCAGTGGAGAATTCACCTGCGAGCACTAGAACTCAGGACACAAGGTAAAAGATATAAAACATAATACATTACTTAATGTTAAGGCTTAGAATATATTAAAATGTTTTGGTCAAATTCTGTAAATAGGAGACTTGTTTTAGCAGAATCAAGACTCCATATGAGGGAATAAAAATCAACTATCTTTTTGAGCCCATTAGTCATACTGGTGTTCCCAGAGATTCAGAGTATTTGCTAACATTACCTAAGCTTACTGTTACTGTTATGCAGTAGAGAGTAGGTCATGCTTACAGAAAACTGAAATTACCTCTAAAAAGCATTCACTTAAGTATTCCTTACAACACAAGATGTGAGAAGTCATAAGGACAATGAAAGCTATCCACCATTTAGCAGGAGTGAGTCTTTGTTTCTTAAAGAGGAAAGTAAATATTTTTTAAAAATCGAAACAAATTCATTTTCAAGACAGTCACAGAAACTGTTAAGTGGAATATAAGGTAGAACACCAGAGAATTCAAAACATAAAACTGCCAGATGACTTCTGAATTGAATAATGTTACACAAATTAGACAAAAAAACTTATCAAAATGTGTTTTAGCAGTCAAAGAAATTCCTGTCCAGTTTCAAAAGTCTGCTAGTCATCCCAAGTCTGAGATTGTGGACATGTAGTATTATAAGAACAAAACAACCATTTCATATTTTCTAATACAGTACATCATCTCCCACAGAAAACCCTCATTGTTTCAGATAAAGGAGTGAAATACAGAAACCAATTCCATACACTGCAGCTGGAGAAAGCAAAGTCTGGTTCATTAGCTAATATGGTGCAAATCAGCAAGAGCAGCAGCGGTCAAGACAAGGCTCCTGTCAGCCTCCTTTGCACTCCAAGTTTGTTAGTATCACAGATGACACCCCCAAAACGTACTCTTGCAAGGTCCCAACTTCATGTTCACCCCTACTTTGGCAACTCTTTTACAGATTCATCACCCTGCAGCTTAAGGTAACTTCAGTTTTGATGATGATACTGCTTTTCATTCAGCTTAGAATGTAGAATTTTGTTTTTATACAGCAAGAAATAAATTACTGTTCAGTAAAATACAACAATCTCCAGAAAGCATTTGCCTAAAGATAATGAAGGCCACATCTGGTTAAGGAATTAAGATAAGAGGAAAGCACAATTACCTTAATAATTTCTCAGGATGGACCAAATGTGTTACTTAGATCTAAATCACAAGTATTAGCTTACTAATTCCTCACAAAACATGAAACAATTCTAAATAAACCATATTTCATTGAAATTTATTTTGCATACCTCTCAAGTATAATATTTACTTTATTATATATCATCACAATTATACTGACATCAGTTACAAAACCCATTGAGACTCAAAAGATATTTGTCCCCAAAAGGGACAATAAACAATCAATGTAGATAAATGGTTAAAATAAATATATTATCATGAAGATAATCTTTTATTATAGACATATAGCGCAAACATCAAGTTATATTCACACAGCCTCTGAAATGCAGTCCTGGATGTTTTATTGTAGAAATGTGTGTCCCCATCACTTGGATTAAACAAAATCCTTCACTAAATCTTGTCTCTAGTTTGTGAATCATCCAGAATAAGACAGACACTGGACAAAGGCTCATCTCTGTTTATCCAACATCTCAGGCATTCTGGTCAGCACACTGCTGTTCTCTAAACACAGCCCATTCTTGAGAAGTTGTGTTTACTTATAGCAGTATTAAAAAAAATAAATTAAATTTTAAAAATCCACACAAAATCCTTCATCGAAGTCCAGCCAAACAAACTCAAGCCCACATAAACTTTCCAATTACTACACAAGGCAGTAAGGGCACAGGACATCTATTTCCACCAAGCATGTTTCTGTTTCATTTTTCAGAGTAATCACAAATTCAAAAGAAATGCCATAATGAGTTTTCTTCTTTACATGACAGACTGGAAAGTACATGGAACAAGTAGGCAAGTGTTTGGGACTTGACACCATCATCCCTTCATGGCAAGTGGAAAAACCCTGCCATGGTTTACTTCTGCACATTAGCAATCACCTTTAACACAAAGACATAAGAAACTTCTGTTCGAAGGGCACATCAACATTTCTATGTTAAAACAGAATTGCATACATGACTGGAAGCAGAGTCACCAATTAGTTTTCAGTTATTTTCTTTCAATCTTGTAATTCATGCAAACAACTACAGAAAGCTAGAATTATTTTCTAAATGCATCACTGTGATGCAGGACTAGTATATTCTTCGTTCAGTCTAATAGAAAGCTGTGAATTGCTAGTGACTGAATTGTCAATCATTCAAACAAGTAAATACTTTGTTCCTCCAAATTATGCTTTCAGAAGATTTTCACAGCTATTTAACCTCAGTACCTCACTATTTGTGAGTTGTTAGTTCTGTCCTGTCCAGAAATATTAATCTCCAGATACTGTGAAAATTCTGAGATCCAGAGGTTGGTATTTTCCCAGACTCTCAACTTGAATTTCTGAGATTTGGCAAGCATAGCCTTTCACCAACACCTGAACACTGTTTAATACACCAATCCCAGCCAGGTCAACTGTTGTCTGAAAAACACTTAGAACATTACTTCCACAGCCAGTCCTTCAGTGAGAGACTTTCTCCAATTTGAGCTTGTCATGCTCGACATCCAATAGAAATAGCTACTTGAACAGTAATGCCTTTTAGAGCCAAACTCCCCAGGACAGTAGGTAAGTGAACACTGAGAAGGCAGGGAACTGACAAAAATCAAACCGGGATTCACATGCCTTTGCAAGGCAAACACACATTATTGTGGTAATGGAAAAGTGGTGGGTAGTCATAAAAGATTTCCTAACGTGACAGCTCTGTTAAGCTGCAAGTATCCTACAAATCTGGGACTATTTTCTCTTCTTGGTATCACCATGTAAGCTAAAGAGTAAGTCCTTCTGTCTCTAGCTGCTTTCACTGTACTTCTGAAATAGGAATTACCTTCCAAATCTGCTGCCTATTTGCTTATGATGATATACCCTAGCCTGTTAAAAAGAAACAAAAGTTGCATCAGAAGAACTATATTCCTACTGTTTAAACTATCTCAGCTTCTTTTTGTTCTAATGGGTAAGAAACTGCTGATGTCGCAGACCCTCAGGAAAACAGTGCTGGTAAGACATGCACCTAGATTTCACATTTAGTTTCAGAAGGCTAGGAAGTTTTTGCTTTTTCTTTTCGTTAAAGATGTACAGAAAGTTGCTTGTTACTTCAGTATTGATGTGAATATCATACTTGCCAGTTTCAAAATGGGAATAGAAATATCCTTTTGCTTCAGAGCTATATTGTGAAAATCAGCTGGTAGATATTTAAAACCTTCCTGTCGATCCATACTAAGCACCACAAAGACCTGTAAAATTACCAGTCTGTGTTCACTCTGTGCTATGGACAGAGAGCTTTAGAAAAAGCACTGACTACTCTTCAAACCATGAAAACAATATTAATAGTAGCTCTGCACTACATGTATACAACCTTTCCATTAATATATTTTGATATATTAAAACACATACACAAACATCCATAAGAGCTGCTAATTTCAAAAAATTGCACAAGCAACTGAGATTTCTAACTATTAGGAGTAATTTTCTACTAATCTTAGCAAAGCTCTAAAAAACATTCTTTGTGAATAGAAGGACAAAACCACAACAGTCTGGGAAAACCAGTCTGGAGCAAATCACAAGTGTAGTGCATAGTGACAAATGGTATCTGCACTGAGGAAAGATGTTTGGGTTAGTGTTTTCTGTTACAGAGGATTCTAAGAGCACACTTAACAGATGGATGGAGAGAGTGTGTCCTGATAAATTACATACATCTCTGCTCCTATTGGAATTGTAAATACAATGTTGATACTACCTACCCTGTGAAGAAGTTGCAGTACACACGTAATCAATTGCTAATGCGAAGTGTTGAAAAAAATGCTTGCTGTTAGCATGACAAAGGGATCGGAATGCAACTAAAAAGCAGTTAATACTGAATACTGTCTTTGTAAATAGATTTTGATTGACTTAGCTCCAACATTTCTAAAATAAGAGACTAAACAAAGTGCAATAAGGATATTGAATGTCTTCAGTATTGAATCCCTTGTGAATTGCTATATGAAATATGGAAGCTGTCTCTCAGAAGTAATAAATACTGCATTTTAGTATTTTATCAAAACAACACATCCTCCACTATCCTTTATTAATACGAATTTTGAAAACATTACATCTTCCAGTTCCTTGAACTGAAGTATTCAGCACAGTGAATATAAGTCTGGGCAGTGAAAATTAAAGACTGTTTTTAACTCTCATCCAGACTTGCACTCTCACTTTGAGTGAGCCCAACTGCATCCAGACTGAAATTGGGAATACTTCCCATCTTGTGGATTGGAATGTGCATTTTGACTATATAACAGGAGGAGACTGGGTGGGTACTACCACCTGAAAGCTTCACTGGCAGGAAGCACAGGCACAAGATGGAAACAATATCATGCAGTGCAGGTGCAGTCTTAAGCAATCTGTTGTGGACAAAAACCTTGCTGAATTCTAAAGCCTCTATTTAATGAGGGGAAAAAATGCAATCAAAAAGGTTGAAGACTGCAGTTAAATAACTACTGTAGCCATGACCCCATGGCTACTGTAACATTACACAAGGTCCTTTGCCCACTGTCTGACACACGTTGCTGGTCATTACTGCAGGAGCTGTATTTTACATGCTCGCTGACGCGTGGCAGGAAGTTACGTGCAACATCCAGGCATTCACAAACAAAGGTAAAATTCTGTATTCTAGCAAATCTCACAAATCTCATGTCTCCACGCAGCCTGAACAAGTAGAATGCCTCAACACGTGTACTCAAGCCTTTCCTCTGTGTTTCTGCACTCACAGGGTCTTTAGAGCTCTTTAAAAGAGAACTGCCATAAATTGTTTTCTATTACGTAAGCACCAGAACAAAGATTCCTCTATTGTACTCTTTTCACAGTACTCAAAAAATGCAGATAGTGGTAAGGGAGAACTGACTTTATGAATTGAAAGATTGCCAAAAATGCTTTCAACTAAGTGTCCTATAGTACTGTGATACTTTCTTTTGTATCGCAAAGCCATAAGAAATTTCACTTTAAATTACTCATCAGTAGAAACAGTTTTATCTTCGTAAAGCCATTTCTCTGAGTGCAAACAACCGTGATATGGGCTCCCTCTAGTGTCTCATCTCTGACACAAACTTGGAATTATAGAAGACTGCGTAGGTCATTTATAGGTGCCAACATCCTACTTAAGTTGCCTTCCAAAAAAAGTTCACTGTTAGTGAAAATCAAAAATCATATTCACAGTTAAATCGGTTTATGTACTTGTACATATCAAACTCTTAACTCGGTGTAGTAAATGTTGCTGCTCCATATAGCTATCATAAGATCCAAATATTATGTAATTACACATGTAACTTTGCACTGAAGTTGTAAAGTTCCTACTGTAAAGGAAGTAAATATGACATGAAATCCATTTTGCGATATCTTAAAAACCGAAGCTAAGCTTAAAAGTGAATCCTCTACCTGTATATATTTTTTTTAATGAATCTTTTTAATACCTAAATAAATACATATTTTAATACCTAAATAAATACATTTTACATGTATGTAAAAATATCCCTTTCCCCATGAACACCTTAAAGTTGTTTCAGTAATTCGAGTAGAACTCACGGCAATCTGGAGTTTGATCTTGCTTGATTCAGGTCAGGGGATGTTTTCCCCACTGACACAAACATGAGAACATGCAAGTAGATTATTAAGTGCTCTACAGTAACTAAAACAGGGTGTAAAAAGTGTGGGTGGATGGACAACTTTTGCCATCAATTAGTGAAAATTGCATTAAAAGCCATACTAATAGAAGACACATCCCAGTCTTCCACCCAGAAGGCAAAGCCATTCTTTTCCCCACCAAACCCACCAGAGAAGCCAAGCTGAAGCAGCATGGATGTGGGAGCAGGCTGAACCAGGAAAAAGACTAGCATCGTTTATCCTCCCTAAGAAAAGGGAAACCATATTGTGAATGTCAGGATACTGTGCCTGACAATACCATGAGCATCTCCATACAAATGTTTAGTACTTCTTCCACATAATACAAGCAGCAGTGTTGACAAGGCATATAAGAATTTTACAATAAATTGACTGTTTCATTTCATTTTCTCTAAGCTATTAAAACAAAAGAAACAAACTGGAAAAAAAAAACCCACAAAATTTAAATGCATAAAATCCCTATGCAAGTCTAGCACTTTCCCAACCTTGTGTCTTTATATTAGTTTCCCACTCATTGGGGAACACAGAGCTTTGCCCTGAGAAAAATGTATTTTAGATATGACAGCCTCTTCTAGAATAAATAAAGCATTACCTATAAACCTGACAATTACATATATGCAATTAACAGAGCTGCCATATATATTACAACCAAAATAAACCTTTTGATTAGAACCTGTCATTGACAGAAATACAAAAAAAAAAAAAATCACACATGCTTCCCTCACTTCCTAATACTAGGATTCACACTCTTGTTTTGCTCCGCAGTTCTCAATTTAAATCTCATACTTAAAAAAACCAAACTAATCATCTAGCACATCACTAGATTAAGAGGGTTATTAAGTCTTCTTCAGAACAGTTAATACTTTTCATCTAACATTTTTCCTTACTATGTCCTAGAGGCATTGCTAAGTCTGGTTTCAGAGGCGTCCTCTGCAAAGTCACAGAATCACACAGAATCCCAGAGTATTCTGAGTTGGGACCCACAAGGATTATTGAGTCCAGATCTAAAGTGAATGGCCCATAGAGGGAAAAGGTACTATGAGCAGAGTCGAATGCCTTCACTATCTCAGTCTTCCTTAAATTCTTTGGCTGAGCACAGAACCCTGTCTGTACAATCTCTCAAACAGTGGCACTCTTTAAAAGAATATGTTGAATGGTATCAGGCAATCTCTTGGGCTTTTAGTACATATATGCCAGAGTTCAATCAGCTAATAGAACTACAGGCTTAGAGAGCAACTGGACTCTATTAGAGTTTCTCATTTTTTAAAATTTTCTTATATTAGTAAGAACCAAGACAAATAGAAATAAATGCATTATGTCATATTTTCCTTTCTTTATTCTTCAGTGCAAAATTACATGGATAATTACATCACAGATTTTCATTACTAATGTGGTTAAAGGGTTCTTTTTAGTTTTAGCTATTAGTAAAACAAGTTACCACCCATTATTATGGGTTGGAAAGGATTGTCAAATACTGCATACGACATCACCTAAGTTTTCAAACACAAAATTAGTTTACCACCTTCTACAAACCTCAATTAGCCTACAATTCATATTCACTTCCTTATATCTTTCTTAGGTACTACAGCTCTCCACAAGCTGGGTAAATAATGGCATTTGGGGTTTTTTTTAACATGCTTTGAAGGTAAGTTTTTGAAAAATAATCAAAGGAGTGAATCACTATCAATTTAAGTTTGTTCAGGGAGAACCCCTTTTGGTAGCTGTATATTTTATGTCAAACGGTTTCAGTCAATGTTCATCCCAAACCCGAAATACCGTATCCCTCAATACACCATCAAAAATCACACTAATATTTAATCTGTGATTAAAATAATTTTATGGAAACATCCTATACAAAATAAGATCAAACAAATAAAGTAAGTAGTTATCCTCATCTGTGTGTCCAGAGAAGGGCAATGAGGATGGTGAAAGATCTGGACCAGAAGTCTTCTGAGGAGTGACTGAGGGAATTGGAGTTGTTCAGCCTGGCAAAAAGGAGGCTCGGGGAGACCTTATCACCCCCAACTACCTGAAAGGAGGCTCTAGAGAGGTAGGGGTCAGTCTCTCCTCCCAAGTAACAAATGAGAGGACCAAAGGAAATGGCCACAAGTTATGCCATGGAAGACTTAGACTGGATATTAGGAAAAATTTGCTGTTGGATTCCATGATCTTGGATGTCTTTTCCAACTTAAATAGTTCTATGATCCTAAACCACTTGCCTATTGAGCTCCTTAGCAGCCACAGCAGCCAGTCCACTATCCTACCTCCAGCAGGGTAACTTTGCAGCTCCACGCTCTTACTGCAGCCAGTCCAGCAGACTCTTTTGCCTGGGCCTGAGCCAAAGCCAATATTCTTAAACCAAACCAAGGCAGCTCTTCCAGGAGCTCCGATTTGTAAGGTGCATAGCATGGAGAGAAAGCAGACGGATCTGAACATTAAATTGCTGCATCCTAGCTGGGTTCCAGGTTTTCTCCCTTTGTAGGGGATAATAGTGGAAAAACATCCCTTTCAACTGAGCCTGGTACTTTCTGATCCAGTGCTCTTCGTAACCCTACTGTGCTGCTGAGGTCAGTACAATTGCACATCCCTGCTCCTCTGTGCTACAGCTCAGTTCAGACAAGTGGCTATACTCACACACCCCTGATTTCACCAGTGGCAGCCCCACCTGTAATGCAGAAGCAAACCCAGGTGGGAGCTGAGCCTATGTGGGACCCAGGTCCCACTGCAAGACCACACACACTGGCTCTGCTCTCCTCCAACAAACCCGGGATGTGGCCACATCTCAGCTCTGCCATGGTCCCAGGGCAGGACAGAGCTGCTTGAGTGCAAGCCCACACCTGCCATCCCCCAGCACAGCCAGCTTAAACAGCAGCAGTGCTTGAATGCTGAGACTAAAGCTGTTTGCGCTAAGGACAGCTACAAAGTTCTTCATAAATCCGGTATTTTTGAACAAATGCCAAGCAGTTTAGAACTGCTTACACATCTACAATAAATATCCAAGACAGTCAGGATTGAAGCATGTTGATTTGCAGTGTATGAATGATAGTTTACATAACAAAAATGAATCACAGTAACTGGCTTCAACCATACACTGATAAATTCTTGCATCGAGTGAATACATTATGGCATTTCTGTAGCATTTAAAGTTATGACCTTGATTGCACAGACTTAAGTTCTGCCAACATTCACACACAAGTTTTTTTTCTTTTTGTAAGTATGAACCCTTCAATGTAATCATGGGTTTTTTTCCAAATGCAAGTGAATGCAATGTGCTCATAGAACTGAGACCATATATGTTGAACAGTTTCCTCTTATTTTGAATACTATTTCAATCATAATAGTGCTGCTAGCAGCCTTTTAATTTGCTTATAAGAAACCACATATTTTATAACAACTTTTCACATTAAAGATAAGTCAAAGACAGAGTCAAAAATCGAACATAAGCTTTTTTTTTTAATTCAGACACCACTTAGTAAAGAAGTTGAAACAACATGAGATGTCCAGGGTTGTGAAGAGGACACTGATAGCTCCCAGTGAGTTCAATAAAACGACACCAATTCACACCACAAGGAAAGCAGTTTAGGATCCAGCCCAGCAACCAGACTGGGCATTTAAAACAGTGGGGTTTTGACTTTAGCACATACGTTTATGGCAAATGTCTCAAGTGCTGACCAAATTGATAGATGCTTTAAAAGCTACTGTTCATTAGAAATTTTTGCTTTATTATTTTCAGCATAGAAGTTATAACTATATGATGATTTAAAGCATGAATTAAGAATCTATTTATGGATCATGAATTTAACAGGAGCACAGGGAACAATTTTAAAGGAATACAGATAAAAATAAAGCTATTAATGTTAGTTTTAAATTAATGAGGCAGGTTTAGTTGGGAATCATTCCTCAGGCTCATTAAAAATATCTGAATGTGAATCACAAGAAACTTAAAATAATGTATTTGGTTTATCCACTGGGAGTTCAAACATTTTCTTTTCATCAGAAGTAATAAACACCATGTAAACAAAGTAGCAATGCAAATAAATCAGTTTTAAGTTCTCCATACTATCTCAAAGGCTTAAACTGCAGCACCCTGTACAATCAGATGTACAAGCAACGTATATGACATACCAGTGGACATGAATGCTTTTCCTCACAATGCTACCTCCAGAACCAAATTAAGCATGATACCTAATGCAAAACAATTGTACATTAAGACAGCTCCCATACAGGTTGAAGAGGTCATGTTAACACAGAACCCAAGTGTATGCAATTTGCTGTTTTATTCTAGAATGCTCATAATGACTAAACCTCTACCTTCTTGCAACAGGGAAGGGGCAGCATCAGCTCCCCAGACAACAGCCAAATGCCTGATTCATTCTTCAATAGTAAAATATTAAATAAAACCAAAAGAATGACCTATGTTCCCCAAAAGGGAGGGTGATTTTAATTCTGCAAACAAGCTGCCATAGTGTATATGAGAATACACAGACATAAATTGAGGATGTATGGTTTCCACTACATGCTGCATGTTATGGTTCAGGTTAGAAGAAATCCAACAGCCATGTGGAAATACTGAAGCACAAAAACAAGCAGAATGCAATTCTGACAGACTTCTACACCAACCAGGAGAAGCACCCTGCACAAATAATGCCATAGAGCTTGCTCTGAAGAGTCACCCACTTTACAGGAATAGTGCTCCTGATGTCCAAGGCTATTTTTGAATAAGTGTTCATCAGTAAGACTCAAAGATCACAGCCTAAGGCATTACTATGGAAAAGTACTAATCTTTAAATAACTAACCCAGTATAGCCAAGCAGTCCCTTTCACTGCCTTCAACAAGCATGATTTGTTATCTCCTAGCCTCAAAATGTCCAGCTCTGCCTCCTCCAACCAAATTTTCCTAATCACTGACTTCTTTCACCTTTTTACCTTTTGCCTCTGCTTCCTGTGAACACACCTTTTCCTCGACCAAGTAGCTAGACTTGGACTAAAGGATCTACAGGGAATAACTGCACTCCATAAAGAGCACAGCACCCCGGTATAAACCCATGAACTGGGAGCAGAAATTCTGTGTTTCAGCCTGGAGCAAGTCACCCAGCCATATGTGCCCACACGGCAGCAGACCTAACATTAAGGAACAAGAAAGCTTTACAGTGAAGGCAGGAAGCAGGAGAAACAGACTTGTTTCATTTTATCCTAACTCGTATCATCAGCTTAAAGTCAATAATTTGACTTGCTTTTCATGGGCCATAGCTGTAGTACGTAGTTTGTGAAGATGGGAAATCTCAGTAGTACAATAGGAATGCTTTGTTTTGTTTCCAAACAGTGCCAGACAGCTCAGAATTGCTGAAAAGGGGCCAGTGCAGCACACAAAGTGGCAGTAAGTCAGCAGAATTAGAGCAGGCTGCTAAAACTCTGAAATCCCCAAAGGGAAGTTTAAATGATAAACGAGAAGCAGAAAGCCCATCTTGTATCATACTGACTAAATACTGTGAATATTAAGAACACCATCCAATTTTTTTTGCACATCGACAGATGACTGCCACACTTTTCCAAAGTGACACATCTATCATCATTTTTCAAGGTTTCTGCTTCGATTTAGACTTTTTGAAGAGCTGTAATCTTGGAGTTTTTTTAATAAAAACTCCTTCAAGGATACTTAGATAGCTTCACCAGCTGCTACACTGCTGTGGTTTGCATGCCCCTCTATGTGAGGTCTCACTGCAGATGTGGAGCTTTCTTAGATCCTGTCAAGTTTATGGATGCCTTGCGTATAAATTAGTCACCCCGTCCTTAAATTATTACTGAATTAGGAAAAACTCTTACGCCATTACAAAGGAAGGGAAGACAGGGGTTTTGGAATCAAATCTGTCAACATTTTTACACTTTTAGCCAATTATAGTGAAGTCAACTCTGAATGTCTCTTCAACTAAGATGCCTGAAAATCCTACAAAATATTGGATCTCACAGCCTATTTGTCCTACTTAGATTTACAAAAGCACAGGTAGTAACACTTCTTATGACACTGTTCTTATGACAGTGCCTATATATATAAAACCGTGCATCAAAACAGTTAAAGAATTCTGTGAAGCTAATAGGAAACAGTGAGGTGCAAGCCCCTACAATGCACAAGAGAAAAAACACTTTATAACACCATAGCAAGGAATTCAAAAGTCAACAACTGGCAGACCAAGTCAGACAGAAAGTACATTTTTGTGTTCAAGGTCTGTAAAGAAACCCTTAGACTGTGAAGAATACGTTACAGGAAACTTCTGCCCCCACAGCCATACCTCACTTTATCTCCTCATCTTTTCAAAACTGGCAGAAACCACCCCGCAAACAGTTCTTCAACTGCATCAGAGAATCTCCAAATAAACCTGGAAGTTACAGACAAATACAGCTCTGCTTCTTCAATTGACCATGCTCCATTTACAGATTTTGAAAATCTGCTAACAAGGATACGGAATTCCTTGCGAGCTCCTCAATGTTTAAGTTTTAGTTTGGATTTGGCAGGTGGCTTTCATTTGTGCAAGGACTCCCCAGGAATTTTGCCACTGGGAATGACTGAAGAGACATATCCCTTCTGCTCACACCCCTTCTCCTGCCAGGAGACACAAGTTATAGGATTCTGCGAGTTCATGCTGATTCTTTAGCAGCCTGCAAGACGAGTTAGCTTGCAGCACCATGGCCTGAAAGAGCTGCATCCCATGACACTTCCAGCTACTCAGCATCAATAAGGTAATTTGCAGGAAAAGGCCCATCTGATGAATGGAACACAATAAAACCCAGTTCCTCCTAAACTACCCACCACGCAATATACAGACAGCATCAAACTGCAGCAATCTGCTTTAGCTTTTGATCTTCTTTAAGCTGCTAGCAAGAACAAAAAGCTTCAATGACAAAAATTGATATGTTAAAAGTTCAAAATGTGCTAAATGAACAGAATTTCTGTTCAGTGTCCTCTTCATTAACAGTTATCATATATGTCAGTGCAGGAAAAAAATAAGCAAGTCCTTACAAACGCTGAATACAAATTTTAAAGCAATCAAAAATGAAGAGATGTTTTAAATTAAACAAAATGGCTCTCTAGCATCTTGACTATTTCAACAGAAGCAGATGGTTTATATGGCTTTACTGCTTAATTAAACATTTTATATATTCTGTAAAATGGTATTTGATGGCATCCTTTCCAACTAGGTCTCTAAATTTAAATTACAAAGTAATTTTATGTATGCACCATATTAATCAGATAAGTAATTAAAATATTTATATCTAATTCCAACTTATTAACCTAGCTTCTATCTTCTAAAACATGTGAAAAACCTAATTGTCCACTTCTTTCCTATTTCTTCTTTATGATAATACTAACTTTTTTCCATAATTCTACCAGTTTCCTTTATTTTAAATAGTCCTAATTTAAAAGCAAATATTTTAGATTTTTCCTTTTTTTCCACTTTACAAAAACAACATGAATAAGATGAAATATTTTATGAAATATTAAAACCAACACCAAACAAGATACATGTTTGGATGCTGCTGTAAAAGCCAGACATGACCATTGATGAGTGTGAGAGGTTTGAGATAATGAAGAAGGCTTAACGAACTCACTTAGGAAGCATTTCATAACAGATGAAAAGGTATGCTGTCCCCAAGAGAAAATAAAATCAGATTACACAGTTCCACAAAGCCACAATCAGACAGTTCGCAGAAAAAAGAGGGATGAAAAGGAAAAACTGAGCATAGTGGGAAAAGTTCTCAAAATCCTTATCAAGTACAGATTTGATGCAGTAATTCCAGCAAAACGAAGGGCTTCACAATTATTATGTATAGCTCCTGGCATGACTTTCTAGAGCTGGTTCAAAACAAACAGCACAAGGCAGAAATAGACAAAACAACAATATAGTCACCGAGCCAGGCGGTTATTTAACTGTGTGACTACCGAAGACAACCTTAGACTAGAATGAACTTCTGTTCTCTGGGCTTATAGATCAAATAGGTGAGAAAAGGTAGCACTGTGTGCACAAACGGCCCTGCTGAGTCACACTGCCCCAGAGTCCTTCCTAAGCAGGTGACAAATGCCTCTCACAAAGTGAAGCCGAATTAAGAGACTTGTGAGTCAGGGGCAGTCATCAGGGACACGAGTCATTACACCCTTCCTGAAAACAAAGGCTCTGGCACTAGGGCACACTGCACATTTTAAGCTATAGCAGCTAGCAGCTTTTCCTGGTTCTTCCTGGCCACTTATCCACCACGCTGCAGCTCAGAACTCCACAAAACCTTCAGGTCTCTCCTGCTCCTCTTGGCCCAAGTCCACATCACTGACCGGGGGGAAAACCAAAACATTAATAGATATTCTTTAATTGATAAAGCACAACTGTGTCACAGCACAGTTCTTTATGTATGACCAGCACACTGCTCAAAGAGAAGCAACCTATCTAGACATGCAAACATATAATTTGATAAAAAAGAGCAATTGCAAAAAAAAAAAAATACACCAACACTCCCCAAAAAAAAAAGAAAAACCACACACACATCCAACACAAAAAGCAAAGAAGCAACAAAAAATGAAGCATTTTGTTAAATCTGACTATCAACTCGAAAAAAAATACGGAATATGATAAAATTAGGATAGTTAGGATTTTAAATGATCACAATCCTCAAGACTATATAAAAGCGCTGGCTCACCATCTTTTTTAATGCTCACATCAGGCATTCAAAGACAATGACAAAATGAACAGCAGAGTTCATGAAATTCACTACCATTAGGAATCCAAGCAAGTATTTCAGTAAATAATTGCAGACATGAACAGCTTTACATAACATAAATTTAAATTAAAGGTTGTTATTATTAGAGTTTTATTCACAGCTGAAGCTCCAGAAATACCTATTCTTGTATTCCTCTAGCTAAACAGGAGAGCTTTTGTCCATTCCACAATATATAGTTGATTGCTGCATGTGAGTTCTGACAGAAAACTGATTTTGCTTACCTGGAAACACTTGACAGTTACACAACACTTACTTCAGACTAACACATTTCCTATGCCCTACATTGATTTACATTATACACCATACTGTCATAATATGCCTGATTTTATATGTCATCGTATGCTAAATGAACTTTTAAAGACTGCAATACATTAACCCCAACCCATTTGAAAGATCCCAAGCCACTGAATACACACATAAAGAAACAAACGTTGCAACAAAGAGCATCAGTGCTTCTATGTGCATTCTCATTTAAATTCTGAAAAGCGAAAATTAAAAGTAAACGCACCACCCACTAAGCAACTTCGTCACATAACCATTGGGAAAGAAATATAAGTGTTTCAGCAGATATGTTTTTCATCATTAGTTTGACAGATGTTATGGCTCCTGTAATAACGTGAACATTAAAAACTAATTTATCAGGTACACTATGCTGGAGTATATCTTTGTATTTGTCGATTCAATAGGTTTTTTTCCCAAAAATATTTCACAATGGAAATTTATTCAGGTAGCTGAAACTAAGGAGCAAGCACAAAAAGAATTCCCTTTCAACAATCATCCTTAGGTACTTCTATGTTACTTTGACATCGTCAGAAGCAGAAGTAGTCAGAACTTATGATTGGTTCCACCTACATAAACGAGAGCAAGGGAGTGAACTGAAAGACTTTTGGACATAATTTCAAAAAAAGCAAGTGCACAAAGGGACAAGCTGTAAGAAATACTCGATTATAGGCATTGCAATATAATCCCAAATTATTTTTGAAACAGAAAATACTTGCAAAGACTTCTTGCAATGCATATGTATTTAGTATTATGCTTTTTAGGCCCTGCTCATAAAACAACGTCTGTTTTGTCTTCACAAACAGTAAAAACTGGTTATTAAGTGCTTAATAGTTCTTAGCCCCGTGTGAACTCTGAAAGCAGTCCTCCGCCCACTGCTAGCTTCAGGCCCCTAGAGACTCCTCGTGTGGAGTGTGGCTCCCGCAGCTCCTCAGCACCGCTCCCGGGGCCGGCTCCGCTCCGCGGGGAGCGCACAGCTCGGCGGCCGCCCCGCCCCGGTACCTCCCCGCCGCAGCCCGGCCCCAGCCCCGGTCGGCTCCTACCTGCGCGCTGCCGGCGGCTCCGGGCGCGGGGCTCGGCTGCCCGGCTTTGTCTGTGAGGGGCAGCCCCCGCCCCGGGGCTCAGAGGCGGCCGGCCCTCCCACG
>VWZS01002669.1:2439703-2637372 GCA_013397075.1 Rhabdornis inornatus
CGCCCCGCCCCCCCCCCCCCCGCCCCGCCCCGCCGGGGCTCCCGGGGCCGCGCTGCTCGCAGGGGGCGGCAGCCAAGGACGGCCCGGCAGGCAGCGGCCGGGAGGAGCCGAGCCCCGCCCGAGGCGGGCACGGCGGCCACGTCAGCCCGGAGCCGCCCCGCCCGCTCCGGCNGTCGGCTCCTACCTGCGCGCTGCCGGCGGCTCCGGGCGCGGGGCTCGTCTGCCCGGCTTTGTCTGTGAGGAGCAGCCCCCGCCCCGGGGCTCAGAGGCGGCCGGCCCTCCCACGGAATGAGCCCCGGCGCCGCTGGAGGTAAGCGTGAGCGCTGCTACCCCCGCCTCTCCTAATGCGGTACAGGTGTGTGCCTCTCAGTGTCCTTCTGGGGAGCCGTGCACGATCACCCCAGTTAAGGTAACAGTTAAGAGATGATCTGCCTCTTGTGTGGTCTTCAGAAAGAAGGTAATTAGCCACCAGAAACTTAATTGTTCACTTAAACGTGCAGTCTGCTCAAGCTGGAGGTGGGGTGCGTTACTAACCTGTGTTTATTGAATAAGTAGTGTTTAATTGTTTTTTCTTGTGTCATCTTACAGGGTGTCTCTTTAGCAAGAGTCGTGACGTGAAGTAGAACAGGCATTTTGAAGAGCTCTGCCATAAATACAGCTGTATCTCTGAATGTTGGCACATTTACTGGAGACTCTTCCCAAAGTCTGTTTGAATCACAACCTTTGAAATTTCCAAAAGCTTCATAATGGAGTTTTTAGCATCCAAAGGAGATTGTATTAGATATTTCAAAAGGCCTTTATTGCTAGTTTTAGTATGTTTAGTAGTTCTTGTATGCACTGACCAGGACTACTATAGTTTACTTGGAGTATCCAAAGAAGCAAGTAGTAGAGAAATACGACAAGCATTCAAAAAGCTGGCTTTAAAGTTGCACCCTGATAAAAATCAGGTAAGTTAATTTTTTAGCAAGTCAAAGTTGGATCTTAGTGTTTAATCAAAAATCGGTTTTAATTTATCAAAAATGCCTCTCTGTTATTGTGAAGTAACCACCTGATAATATGTCTGAGTTCAACTCAGACTTTCTAGTGAGAAAATTTACAAAAAGTGATAGAATACATGGTTTTGTGTAATTTGGGCTGCATTAAATTGCTGTAGTAAAAACAGTCAAGATTCTTTAATTCTCATTTCTGTTTTTGTAACTAGAGGAAAACTTAGTGCACCATATTACCTTGTTAGTAAGCTGTTGAGTTTTGCTCTTTCCATTTAGTTTAGGGGGACTTGCTGTTTCCCTACCCTAAATTCTCGTCTAAACATCAAATAAGAACAGCCTGTTCTGAGACATCAGTCTCCAAGTATCGGTTAGGATGAAACAGACATCTTGGGACTGCCAAGGTGTAACAGCGGAGGTTACAAAGAGCTCTGGACTAACTGGAGAGAGAAGATTGGAATGGCTCAGTCTGTGCTACTATATTTCTGAAATACAGAGAAATCACTTTTAAATGTCATCAGTTTTTCCTTGAGATGACTTGAAATAAGTGGAAATTCACAGGAAATAAAAGGGTTTAGGTCTTTGTATGTACAACTGCATGGAGTCCCAAAAGACAGCAGTATTTTATGTGAGCTCAGGGCCTGCCTTCCCTGGCTACATTGGAGCCTCTGACAGAGGTCAGACAGAAAGCCAAATGTCAGCACTTGTAGCTATTAAATGAAGGTTTTGTTTTCTCTGTTGATCCTTTCCAAATAATGGCATTTAGGGTCAGTTTCTGTTGTTTCCAAGCACGCAGATGCTACTAAAGATTTTTCAAGAGCTTATTTTCAACCGTAGCAATAATCTACAGAAGATGAACTCATTAGACGAATTCCATAATGATAATTTATTTCTTGTGTATCTAGCTAAAAAAATCAAAAATCTTAAGAAAAAGTGTCTTTTGGATGAAATGTGTAGGCAAAAGTTAAAAGAACAGGACTGTGTGGCACATTTTGCACACTACTGTTACACTGCACCTGTGCAGATCCCAAACTTGGGTTCAAAATATGTCAAAATCAAAATATTTTTCACTATTCTAATTCCCAAGCTACCTAGAACAAACATGCTTTTTTAAATAAAAGGAGAAGGCATCTGTCTACATTGTCAAGACGAGAAGGGATGAATCTCTCATTTATGTAGATAGAACCAATCACAAGTTCTGACTACTTCTGCTTCTGACGATGTCAAAGTAACATAGAAGTACCTAAGGATGATTGTTGAAAGGGAATTCTTTTTGTGCTTGCTCCTTAGTTTCAGCTACCTGAATAAATTTCCATTGTGAAATATTTTTGGGAAAGAAACTATTTTGGGAAAAATCACTATAGAGGAGATTTTGAACTGGTAAAGTAGGGATTCTGGGGCAGTGGAGAGGGTTATGGAGGAAATGGTATGTCATCATTCTTGAGTATTTTTTTTAATTCCACCGAAGAGAGAGTTGAAGGAAGAGGGTTCACTGGGGAATGTTACAGCCTCCTACCAGTTCACTTTGTATTTCAGTTCGTACTTTAGTGATGATAGAAGAAGTAAGAGGACACATCTGGCTTTGGGAAAGGAAAACTTTACTGTAGTTTGGTTTGAGATCACAATGCAATGTCTGCTTCCATCACAACTGGCATCCTTAGCAGGGATATAAAAATATTTCTGAAGATAATTTTCTCAGCAATATATGCACAAGATGGTTTATTAATTAATTACTAATTATAGTTTTCCTTACATAGAATGATCCAAACGCACATGAAAATTTTTTGAAAATAAATAGAGCATATGAAGTACTTAAAGATGAAGATCTACGGAAGAAGTATGATAAATATGGAGAGAAGGGTCTGGAAGATCAGCAGCAAGGAGGTCGTTACGAAAGCTGGCACTTCTACCGCTATGATTTTGGTAAGTTACAATGGATGTTTGTGATTTGCCTAAAACAGTCACAAGGAAATACAATATTCAGATCTATGTCAGAGCTTTTAACATGTTTCTTATGTATCCTCTCCAGATTTGTCTGCTCTGTAGCTGTCACTCTCTCTCTGCTGGCCCAATATTTTATTTACCCTGTTAATAGCTATCCAAATGTGCAATCTATTTACCTAGCCTTTTGTTCCTGCTGCTTGCCTTTTTATAGGTCATCTAACTTCTTGTTTATTTTTTTAAAGTGCAAAGCTTTTTTTTCACTTAAATGTCAGCATTAATATTTAATCAGGTTTCTTTTTCATTTTTTAAGCAGGAAGACCTTTGTTTAGTATTCTTCAGGGGGATTTTGAGAGGAAATTTTTGCACTGTTAAGCCTATTTGATATGCAGTTATGCAATTAGACATCAGTAAAGAGGTAGTAGAAACTGAAAGGAATAACAGAATCATAGCTAAAATGGTCTTGATACAAGTTATTTAATGTTTGTCTCAACAAGTTTTAGGTAGTTTTAGGGAAAGGCTGCAATAAATTATTCTCAGAGTGTTGCCCTGGAGTTTTTGGCCTTCTGATGTTAACATATTTATACTACACTTTCTCACACTCTTTCTGCTAAACAATGGATTGTTTGCATTCCTCTATGGAGGAAGAGAGGATTGACTGACATTGTGATGAGCCAGTGGATTTAGAAGTCTCTTCATCACTGTCCAATCCATGATGATTGTTAGATTTCCATAAATAGTCATGTCATGTAAATAAAGCTCTCTTTTTCTGCTCAACCAACTTGGAGTCAGGTGTGTGTTTGTCTCTCTCTCTGTGTCACAATGACCACATCAGAGCTGTTGTAACAGGAGTAAACTAAAACAGGGATCTGAGGAACATAGTTTGATTGGGATGAAAGAGAGCTGAAAGGAATCTCCACCTTGGCAACAATTTTTTACTGGTGTTGTTTGATTTAATATGTGCCAGTCTCTAAGAAATAATGTCTGTGCAGATTGAAACTGAATAAACCAGTGGCGCAACTATCACAGGAAATTAGTCTAAAACTTCTTCAGATAAACAGATTTAAGAAATTTTATCTGCCTGAAGTTTCACTGCTTGATTAAGAAACAGTATCCTTAAATGTATATTAATCAGTGATTTAGGGAGCATCAATTTTTGTATTTTATGTGTGTGTATATATAAAAGTACAGCTTTATATATATATATACGTGTGGGTGTGCATATGTACTATATGATGTGAGATGTAAGTGGAAAGTAATATAAAAAGTACCTTGTCACCTGTAGAAATTAATTTCTCATTATTTATTTGCATTTGATCCTTGTGTACTTCAGGTGAAATGACATCTCACCGTGTTAGGTACTGTAAAAGATCTGCAACCAAGTAGCATAACATAATGCTCTTTAATTGTATTTTTGGTACTCTGCACTGCATTTCTTGTGTAGTTGAAGTAGTGGAGTGTTTTGTAGTGATGCTCTAGGTAGGACTGGTTAGCTTTGTCTCCCTTACCTTTGTTGTACCCATTTCATTCCACTGCATTTATATGCATATTTTGTTAGTGGAAAAGCCTGTGGCTGGAAACACCTTTGTGATCTAAATGTTTAGGGAACCAGAAGCTGAGAAAGTGTGGAAGCTTCTGGACATTACATAAAGCTCTCAGTGAGAAGCTGAGGCTTCTTAAATTTTAACCTGACAGCTAGATGATGTTATTTCTAATGCTTTGACCATAACAGCAGTAATTCTAATTCTCTTCTTGCTCCATGGTTGGTTACTGAATTACCACGAGAATGTTCTGATAGTGAACATTTTTACACTTTTGTAGCATGAGAGTGAGTGAGCTAGCAAGAGGTTAAACTCAGGGCCCATAGTACTAAACAAGGATAGCATTTTTGTAAAACCTCTTTGCCAGCTCAGTATTTCAGCTTAAATCTACTGTCTTCTGTTGTGCATAAGATGATAATTTGTTTCTTTGTTTTAAAGGTGGAAAAATAAAAAGCAATTGTTGGGTTTTTTTAATAGGTATTTATGACGATGATCCTGAAATTATAACATTGGATAGAGGAGAATTTGGTAAGTTTTTAAAATAAATGGCTGTTTGACAACATGACAAATCAAAGTACAATTTTTACATATTGAGCTGTGTCTTAGTAGGCTTTTCTTACCTATCTTTACACACATGTGTTGGGGAACCATCTTCACATGAGAAAATAAACAAAAAAAATACCCCTTAATGCTTCCTATTAAACACTAGTTAGTGAATTGATCAATATCAATAAACAGTTTACACTGCATTTTAGAGTTATTGTGTGAGATCTGTAAAAGGAAACTATTTGAATTCAAATTTTATTAATTCTAATTTATCATTGTTTCTCTTGTATAAAAATGCACTTGATAGAACTTTTCTAATACTTTTTTTTTCTGTGAAATCCAGGCAATTGTGTGTAGTTCAAAACCAGAAGGTGATACTAGATACTAAAAACAGCGCTTAGGAGAGCAAAGTGTGGAAAGATAACAGTTTGAATGAGAATATTGTCCAGTTTTTTTTTATTTTAAAATTACATCTAAATTGTTTATAACTAAGAGAGGCTAGACGTAAAAATACTGGATTTTGTATCATCTCATCTGCATATTGAGTACGGTTTCCTGTGTGCAAGATTGGCCCTACATGCTGAATTAAGCTGTTGTAAACTGTTCTAATGGCAGCCCCTCATTGTGCTCTCCCTGAGACCACAGTCTTGCTTTGGTTAATCTGTTTGCAGGGTCTACACATTGCTTAGTTGTCTTTTTTTGTGAGGATATTTTAATAAAGGCAAATAAAGGTTACAAAATCCACTACAAGAAAATTGGACAGGCTGAAAGCCAAGTAATTCAAGCTGATAACTGCTCTTTGTGTATATTTTGTTGCTGTTGTTTTCTTTCATAAGCAAGATTATTTGTTTCCCTTGACTTTTCAAGTAATTATATTAACTTGGATTTTTAGATTACATTAGACATGATTTCTTCATAAAAGGATTGCCAGGTGGAACTCAGGAAATACATAAAGTAATATAAGGAAATGGAAAATTCTAGTGGGTAAACATCTTTTAGAACTTGTATTTTGTAACCAGACTTACACTATCACACATTTCATCTAGAATAATCTGTAAACAGTACTTTTTTTCTTAATTAATAGAACAGATGCTGAAAGTCAGCGTGCTGATAGCTTCTGAAATACGATGTTTGTGCGCCTGCCTAAGTGAGATACAGTCTTTATCTCATCTGAGTTACTGTTACTGTGCCTGACATTAAATACTTAATACAGCTTTTGGGGAATACCACATAGCAAAAATGTACATTCTATATGTAACTACATTGCAGATGTGCGTGATCTACTTAAAATTTTCTTCTCTCCATCTAGATGCTGCTGTTAACTCAGGAGAACTGTGGTTTGTGAATTTTTATTCTCCTCGATGCTCCCACTGCCATGATTTAGCACCTACAGTACGTAAACCAAGTAAATTAACTCTGAAAATTCATTGGTTTTAATAGCATAAAACTTAATAAAGTGGATTTTTACACTGAAGCTGAAACCAAAGACAGCAATTCAAAATGCTAGGAATAAAGCATGTGCTTATTTTTCATTATATCTTTATAGGAAAATAGCCTCTTTTTTGACTTTTTTTTAGTGGAGAGAATTTGCTAAGGAGCTGGATGGAGTGATACGCATTGGAGCTGTGAACTGCGGAGATAACAGAATGCTTTGTCGAATTAAAGGAATTAACAGCTACCCCAGTCTGTACATTTTCAAAACTGGAATGGTGAGTGATAAGACTTCAAGTGTTTTAAAAATGAAATCTGGAGAAGTATTTCTTTAATACTTGTTCAGTCATAGAGATTTTTTATAAAGATCTTCCTCTTTAGTATGTTGCTTCCTTTAATAAATACTAATAATAGTAACTTTTTTTAATAATAACTTTTTCTTTACGTTGGTCAAATTAATTTACAAAGTTAACATCAAAAATATGTATTTGTTAATATATATAATTTATATTATATATATAATTCAAAATAAATGCTAATGTATTTTTGCAGTGTTTTTTCTGAATAATTTTTTTGTGCAACGTATTACTTCTGATTGGGAAGATACTGTCAGCAGAGGTGCTGTAGCAAAGCAAAAAGTCTCCTTGAACAGTTTCTCTTATAGTGTTGTAAAGGGCTTTTCAAGTACAAGGCATAGTCTGTGGTTTTGAGTCTTAAAGAATATGACCATATGCCTAAAGAAACTTGGAAATTCCTTCCACAAGATTCCCTCCATGATGTATGTCACTCTTTATAGCTGCTTGCTAAGTCGTGGTGGTGCTGGGGTGGTGTACAAAGTGCACTTGAGTAGATGGATACATTTTGACAATGATAAGTTTTGAGAGGTGGAAAGCTAAATGGAGTGATGTAAGCAATTTTTATTTAAATAGAAATACAGTCCTTGGGAGTTGGTGTTTCTAAGACTATCCTCGTTTTGCAGCATTTGGAAAGAAATCACATTACAAAATTTAAATTAAGGTTAAATTTCAAACATTCTAATAGGGGAGGGAGAGAACACTTAGGATGGTAGTGGGGGTTGGTCCTGCAGTTGCTTAAGTACTGTTAGAAGAACACAGTAGGTTTTGGGATGGGGTTATTTGCCTTTTTTTTTTTTGTAATTTTATAAACTTCACTCTTTGTCTTCTATAGCAACCAGTGAAATATTATGGAGACAGGTCAAAAGAGAGCTTGAAGAACTTTGCCATGCAGTATGTTACAAGCACAGTCACTGAGTTGTGGGCAGGTAATGTTCACATGCTTTGCTTGGGGGGCTGTTGTTAAAATTGGTTTTAGTACACAAAATATGGCAGAACTATGCATATGACTCAATCTGTCAACTGTTGCTAAGTCTTCTTTTTGAGAATAAAAATAGTTCATGTAATTTGCTGATACAAATATAAAACCTTGTTTCATGGTCACGTTTACTAATCACAAACTGATGCAAATTGTTTCACTCTTAGGAAATTTTGTAAATGCTATTGAAACTTCATTTGCTTCTGGTGTTGGTTGGCTGATCACCTTCTGTGCTGAACGTGGGGGTAGGTATATTAAATACTTCTCAAATAATGTGACAAAAAAAAGGACTTCATTTGATAGTGGCGTAATCCCTTTTGCCACTAAAAACATTGTAGGTAACCACAGTATTTGGCCTGTGGATCATTTAAACTGTGTGTTAAAAACAGTTTGACAAAAGGGACATTAATGGAGAAATCATGTTATTGTGCTTCTGTAATGTCCTGTGAGTGATTAAAGCAGCACTGGAGTGTAACCCATCAGGAAGGGAAGTGGCAGAAAAGGCTTCTCCCTTCAGTTTCCAGCTCTGGTGACAGATAACTGCTGAGGGACGCTCCAGCTTCTTGTGATAGCTGAGTACCAGAAAGGCTCTATCTCCCTCTTCAACCACCGATATTAAAATTTAGCTGAATGATTTCTCTTAAGTTAGGTTTGCACACAGTAATTGGCTCTTACCACTGGTTTTAAGTGAGAGTAGTTATTTGTAGCTGTTTGTCCCTGGCTTTCTTGGGATCAGTACTGGATACAGTATTTGAGAAAGTTACCTTGATTAGCTGGTTGAGCTAAGTAAATGCACTACACCTTTGACAAATAAAGATTTCTCAGCCTTAGGAAGAGACCTTTGTTCTGAGAACTGAATAGCCAGAGCTACAGTCTTGGATTTACATCTGTAAATAGCTTGATTTCAAGTGCAGCCCTTTTTTTAAGTTTTCAACTTTGTTTCAGTTAAGGAGAGGTTGATGCATCTTATTTTTTTAAAAAAATTCTGCACCCAAAGGCAACTATTCAAAGTCTAGATGGATGATTAAAGCATATGATGTATTCATAGTAGTGAATTATTATTTGTATCACAAGAAATTGATATTTCCATTGAAATACCATTCCAAGACTCTGTGTAGATACTTGGATTAATTTTTTTAAACATTGAGTAATAAATTTTAAAAGTTAGTCTTTACAGTAAATAAAATAATAAAATTTTTTAAATAACAATTCTGTGTTGATGAAGCACGAAAATGTTATTTGTGGGGATTTTTTAACTTTGAGTAGACAATCATTAAGTGCTGATTATTAGGTGTGAGAACTCCAGGAATACTGGAGTAACAGCCAGCAAGCATGCCATTAGAAGTGGTCATGTTTTTTGGGAGGAAAGGGGAAATTCTAAGCAAGACTAGATTTAGTGCATTAATAAGGTGAAATTTTATGTTTGTAAATAAATAATTTTTGTTTTGCAGATTGCCTGAGTCACCAAACCCGCCTTAAGCTAGCTGGCATGTTGGTAAGCAGTGTTTCACTTTGAAAGCATTACCTGTTATATTTAAAACAAAATAACAGAAGCGAAAGCATCAAACTGTAACTAAAACTCTCACTGAGTTTAGTAGAACCAAGATATCAGTTTTAGAAGAATTAAAAACTTTGCCTAAGTAGCTGTTGAAATAACAGTTTTTTTAAGGATTTTATAAAACAAGAATTAATATTATGTAATAAATTACAGAGTTGTTTCTTTTCATTTTCTAAGTATTATATATAATTGCCTGTGTTGGGATTTTCAAAAGCATTTCTGCTCCTGAAATTAAAAAATACTTTTTTTTGGATTTGTTTTGTGTTGTTTATTTCCTAATTACAGGAAGGTCTTGTTAATGTGGGCTGGATGGACTGTGGCACCCAGGGTGAGCTTTGTGATAATTTAGATGTCTCATCTAGTACAACTGCATACTTTCCACCTGGAGCCACCATAAATAACAAAGAGAAAGGAGGTGTTTTGGTATGACTTGTTTTTCATTATCTATTTAGATAAACAAAGTGATAGCCATGCTAAAGGAATGTAGAAATAATTTCCAGACTGATGATACACAATTGAAAACATGCTTTTTTCTTTTTTCTTCTAAGATGGTATGCTCTGCTGTGGGTTTATATCCCTGTGTCTGCTCAGGCAGTGATCCTGGAGGTGATTCCAGTTTGCTGGGATAGTGAACAGCAGCCTGTAACTCTGCCTGGCCACCTCCCTGAGCAGCTCTGGGAGTTCACACCTGGGAAGTGCTCTGTGACTGCCCAAGAGCTGCTTCTAATGCTGCTGCCCTGGGCAAGCCTGGGAGTCTCTTCTCCCAAGTAAAAACTGATAGGACAAGAGGAAACGGTCTCAAGCAAGGGAGGTTTAGATTGAGTATTAGCAAAACTTTCTTCAGCAGAAGGGTTGTGAGGCATTGGAACTGCCCCAGGGACGTGGTTGAGTCAGTATCCCCTGGGAGATTTAAAACATGTGTAGACCTTGCACTTGGGGATGTGGTTTAGAGTAGTGAACTTGGCAGCTGGTCACAGCTTGGACTCAATGATCTTAAAGGTCTTTCCCACCCTAAATGATTCTATGATCTTTGATGTGCCCTTAATTTTTTTTTTACAGAAATAATATGCCCCAGATATCACAAGTTTGAGAAATGCTACCCTGACATGTGTGATAAAAGTACTCCTACAGTGTCTGTCAGTACAAATTTTACTGCTCAGTTCTATTCTGATATTGCAGCCTAATTTGTATGGTAGTTTTAACTTCCCTAATTGATGGGAGACATTTCTGTTTGAAGCACGACTTGTTCCTTCGTTGTCACTACTGTTACCTAAATTTTGAAAAGGAGGAAAATAAATTGCAACCTACCTGCTTTGAACCTTTTAACTTAGCAACTCAGTTACTGATTCATCCAAAATTTTACAAGTTAAGGAAACCTAAATATCTCTACAGTGCACTTAAGGAAGGCTGTAAAACTAGACTGGAAATCTTGTAAACTTGATTGTTGGGTTTGGTGTGAAATATGAATTTCATGCTCTTTGGTCTTGTCTTGACAAAATATGATTTCTTGAGTTTAATATTGTAGGCAAGTGAGCTAAAAAGCAGTATTCTAAAAGTGATGTTAGTGAAATTACACATATGAAAAAGAAGTTGATCAAATAAAATATTATTAACTGCATTCTCCATTTGATTGAAGGGAACAAATCAGAATAAATTCCCTGACACTTCGAGTACTAATCAGGTTGATGTTTGTAATTCCTTGTAATAAAGACAGTTAACTTTCCTTCCTAGTTTCTTAACTCCTTGGATGCCAGAGAAATATATCAGGAAGTAATGCAGCATCTACCAGACTTTGAAATCATCTCTGCAGCATCATTAGAGGTAGTTTTTTAAAAAATATGCTAAGATTTCTTCAAATAATATGTTTTTGTATTTTTATTGTTATTTTCTATGTTTTTCAAATCCCGTTGACACAACAATTAGTATTTAACTGAATATTACTTCTTTTTATCTGTACCCAAAATTATTTAACACTGTTTGTCTACATTTACTTCTGTCGTTCAGCAAAATAACAAAAGGGGAAGAGATTTCATAGGAATATCGGAAATCACAGAAATTGCCATTGCAGCTCACAGTTTTTTTGTGTTCAATTCTCTGCAATTGCAGTTTTCTAGCTATTTTTTGAATCAACTACATTGTAGAGAATTTTGGTTTAAGTTTGGTATTTTAGAAAAGAAAAAGAAATTACTTGTTAATCCATGATAATTTATGTAAGAAATGAAATTAAGTATCTTAAAAGTAGCTCATGTCTTGGAGGAAAAACAAAAGGAAACCTCTTTCCACACTTGTAATTGCACATAGCTGGGTAATTTACAACAGGAAATCTACATAGAAACAACAAATATTAGAGTGCAGCTTGTAGCCAGCTTGCTCTCGGATTTTTTCCACTTCCTTGATTGTGATGCAGTAAAAGGAAGTTTAGTGGAAGGACTACATGAAAGAATTTGTTTAGTGGAAGCCTTTCAGAGATGAATACCTTGACATTTGCCTTTATGAAACACAAAGGAATTTCCCATGTTGGTGTAGTTGGGATTAATTTTCTGTGGTTTTGTTGGTTTGTTTTTTCCTGTGGTTTAAAGGACCGTCTGGCTCATCACCGGTGGCTGCTTTTCTTCCAGTTTGGGGAGGGTGATAAATCAAATGTGCAGGAATTTAAGAAACTTAAATTTTTACTTAAAGATGAGCATATTCAGGTAAGAGTGCTCAGTCATCTAATGTTAAATGCCATTTACATTCCAAGAACAAGTCATAGTTTTCATTGTTAGTAGCTGTTACCACCACATGCCACCTCTGGTACTGAAAGAGATATACTATCATGTGGTAGATCTGCAGTAAAGTTTTTTATTTAAAGCAAACGCTTAAGTTTCCTGTACCTTTTGAATAATTTAGAAGGAGATAAATCTGCTCTGTCGTTGGAAACATTGCTGCAGATCCTATTCAGTTAATAATTATAAATTAACATTCCATCATCAAATTTATATATGTGGAACTATATTTTAATTATTGAGAAAACTCTGTAGTCATGTTGATTATTTTCTTAATAAAAAGAAACCAAGTTCGAACTTTGCACTAAAGGCCTACAGATTGTATTATTCTATAAAGTATGTTATTTTTTTTAATTGTTGCTTTGACTAGAAGAATTTTAATATCACATTTATTCTAGGTGTCTTCTTGCTTGCTTGCTGGTGTATTTGAGGGGGGGAAAAGAGAATTCTTTAAGTTTTTAGTCCCCATTTTGGCCTTTGAATTAAAAGTCAGCAAGCAACGTAATATAGTTGTGCTAGTAGTTTTCCTTGAACATCACTTTGTCTTAAGATCTCTGTTGTTTATAAAAAAGGCTATCAGTTTTCCATATTTTTACCTTTATTTTCCAACTCTTACTGCCTTTCAGAATATGTTGATTGATATAAATTAGGCTGCTTTAATTAAAATGGCATTGTCTGTTAAATATAGGTTGGGAAGTTTGACTGTCTTTCCTCACCAACCATCTGCAACAAGCTATATGTTTATCAGCCTTGTTTAGCAGTCTTCAAAGGAAAAGGAACTGGAGATTATGAAATTCATCATGGTAAGGGAAATTTTGGCAAGCTTAAATCGTGACCTAATCCCTTTGAGATGACAGAATCTTTGGCAAAACGCAATTGTTTTCCCAAAGAACAGTTTTGAAGCTTTAATATTTGCTATCTTTCCTCTGACCATAATGTAGCTTTACACACACTGTTTATAATTTCCTTTGGTTTTCTTTATTTTACTTTTCCTGGGTAAGCAGTCATCAGATGCTGAGGGATGTATTTTGTCTTTGCAGTCTGTTTCAACGTCATTTACATAATTACATACAAATGAAATCACTGAAGCTGATCAGGACAGCTTCTGCTTTGGATAGGGTAGCCAAAGGATGCTGTAAGACACACCCTTCAGTGAGGCTTAACATGCTGGTTACACAGTGCAGCCAGTTTGACAAACTTGGATTTGGTTTCATGTATCACTGCACTAAAACTAATTCCATGCTTTGTTAACTTCTGTCCAAGATACTGAGACTTTTACCACTTACTTTTGTTTCCAACATTGCAGTTTCCTTTCAGGAAAGGCTGGAACTATGTTAGTATGTACTGCTGAAAGGATTCAAAAACGCTGGTTGAAGAAGAAGGCAGCCTGAAGCCAAACTGTAGCTTGCAGGAACAGGTGTAGCTTCATCCAGAATGTGGCACAAGGCAGTTATGCAAGATGAAGTTCTCATTTTTCAGCCTCTGAGGTATTAGAAACAGCCTGCTAGGGTTAAGTCAGAACCTCAAAACTGTTATAAACAGGAGAAGTTTTTCACTGTTTAGAAAAGATTAGGCTTCTTGAGGGGGAGAGATGATCCCATACATCAAATGATTTGTATATAAGGAAAAGCCTTATGTACTTCTGTAATTGACGTTGCTGCAGGGAAGACAAGGCTGCATCCATGCAGCATTTTTATAACGGTGTGGATTACAGTGGAAGTACATTGGACTTCAGTGTATGCAGGGGTTTTTTTTCTGAATGGTTTGGTTTACTACTTAGAAAATAGATGGCATATAGAACATGTACCAATAGCCATCTCACTCCAGTCTTTATGAGAAAATAATCCTCAAAAGAATCAGGCTTTTTTATATGCTATGTTGAAGGGCTTCAACAGTTTAAAATCTAAGAACAGCAATAAATCTTGGTAAGTCATTGTGCAGGGACTTCAGATTTGATTAACCTGAAGTTCTCATTCTCAGACAAACTCTGATTTCTGCTGACAAATATGTATCCAAAGGGTATGAAGAGACTGGATCTTTGCCTGTTGGAGCTGTGTGAGCAGGAATTTCAGTTACACCTAAATAGCTGTGATTTATCAACATAATTTATTTTGCCTGGAGTTCTTACCTTGTCAATCTCTTTGCCAAGTCAAGTGTATCTATAATTCTACTTTTCAGTTCCAACACAAGTAAGATGGTAAAATGACTAATAATCCTGTCACAAAAAAATTTCATCATTTTGTTTGACAGAAACATGTTTTGCCTTGGATAAAGCATTTATTTGGCTAATATTGGGTAACTGTCTTGTTTAATATTTAGCCACATATCAACTATCAGCTACAGTATGTCCTGCCTGTGTAGTTTGGAGTTTAACATTGTCCTCCTAAGGAAAAGCAAGTTAGTCCCTGCTAAATTATTTAAGGAGGCTGTGTTTAAAGGTTAGACAAGAGATCTGAAAGACTCCTCTTGCTTTCAAAGAGTTTTTAAATTCCACTTCTCATAGGTAAAAATTGAATTTCCTTTCTACATTGTTCTTTGAAGGAAAGAAGATATTATATGACATTGTTGCATTTGCCAAAGAAAGTGTGAACTCCCATGTCATCACACTTGGACCTCAGAATTTTCCTGACAAAGATAAGGAACCATGGCTTGTGGATTTTTTTGCACCGGTAAATATGTAATATCTACATTTTCCTTCTAAAATCTGTTCTGTAACTATGTAACAAGGTACTAAGGCGTATCTTGAAAGTGTCCTTCAGAATCATTGAGAGGGTATTCTAATTCCTCATTCTATGGCAGCTCTAGTTCCTAACTGGGTTTTGTATTAAGTGGACTCTGTTGTCAAAGCAGCACATTATTAATCTCAAATACTCTCCTGAGAGCTACCTGTGGGAAAAGCAATTGCACTTACTTGCATTTTGTCTTCTAGTGGTGTCCTCCTTGTCGAGCTTTGTTACCAGAGCTGAGAAAAGCATCTAAACATCTTTATGGTCAGCTTAAATTTGGGACACTAGACTGTACTGTCCATGAAGGCCTTTGCAACATGGTAAGCTGCAGGAAATAAAAATAAATACAAATATAATTTTTTCAAACAATATTATTTTCTTTGAATTGGGGGTAGGAGGATATGGGCAGACAATGCTTGTCCTTTAATGTTACTTTCCTAAAGGGCAGTAAATTGAACAGGCACTTTTCGTGACGTATCGTCATTTTTTTCAAGGAAGCAAACTATATAACCACTACAGAGAATGTATTAATGTGGAATACAGCTCAGATTTTATTCTGATTTCATAGTGTTACTGGAAGACTTTGGAAGTCTCAGAATTTAATAATTCTGGGGGCTGGGGTTGATGTCTGAAAATGCATGGAAAATGAGAAAAAAGGATGAACTTTTTCAAGTTTTATTTAGATGTGTTTACCCATGGAGGAATTCAGATGATGGAAACCAGCTGTGTTCAATGGTGAACAATAGTTATTCATACAGTACAAACATTCCGTCTGAGGACTGGGAGTAGTTTTAAAGCTAAGCCTTAGGAGGCCCATGGATTAATTCCTGTATTTGTGGAGCATGGCAAAAGAATTACTGGCTGGTTTTTAAACTGAGAACACACTATGCCATGTCTGAATATAACTGGCATCTTCTCTGTACTGATTTGTTATGGTGTCAGATTCTCACCTGCATGTAAGTCTGAGCACTTGTACTGTACAAACTGAACAGATGAGCACCTTGAGCCACCAGTACCAATGACAGTTAGAGGCAAGTCCAAGAGCCTTAACAATTCAGTGCAATTTGTTATTGTTTGTTTTATCAGCATAACATTCGAGCTTACCCAACAACAGTGGTGTTCAATCAGTCTGATGTTCATGAGTATGAAGGACATCACTCTGCTGAGCAGATCTTGGAGTTTATAGAGGTATGTAAACGATAATGTTAGTTGCAGTCTTGTCCTATGCAGTTCATACACAAATACGTTCTTTAGTTGGAAGATTCTAAGATTTTTATTTTTTTTTTAATTAGACAAGGAAAATAAAAGGTGAAAAATCTTTGGGCAAGAAAAGTGATCCAGCAAGTGTCAGAGAGACTCGGCAATTAATGCGTTAATTTTCCTACTTTGTCATGTAATTTCTTTGAGATCATTAGCAAATAAAGAAAGATCCCTTCCAATCTACAAAATAATAGTAATGATTTCTGTCTTATGGAGAGGATAAAGGAACTAATATTACATCACTTCCTGCTTTTAAGGTGGAAATGCTTCACATACACACCTTGATATAGGAAAGGGTCAACATCCTTGAACTTTCTTAACTCACAGAACTGCAAATTACTGGTAATGGTCACTGTTGATGCTAGAGTTCTGGCACCCTACTTGGCTGTAGCACTGAGGTTCACTGCTATATCTACAGGCTGTCTTTCACTTTTTGAAAAGATGTTCTCTCCGGGTAGCTCAGAAAAAACAGCTTCAAGAACATACATGCAGAAACAGCTGGAGATTAGTCTTTCAGTTGGCATTCAGAAGCCCATAGTGCAGTATATGTATTCTTCTGCATTAAATAGCATTGCTGAGTTTCATAACACCTGTTTCTGCCAGGTAGGCTGGATTTCTTGTTTTTTACCTTATTTTATTGAGAAAAGGTAGAAAACCTCCCTTTTGGAGCCTAGGTGTACCTTTCTGATAGTTTTTCTCAACAAATTAGGCATATGATTTTTAGGTTGAAGGAATGTCTTTTGGTGCTTCCATGCCTTTCAGTGATGTGGAGCCTTCCCTACCAGAGCAGCAAGCAAATTTCACAGAACATTCTCAGAATTTGGCACAGTCTGTTTGTACATGATGGCCCTAGGTAGGGGATACACTGTGCAACAGTAAGTGATGTCAATAAGCTGTCTTTATTTAGGATCTTAGGAATCCATCGGTGGTCTCCCTAACACCAGAGACATTTGCTGAATTAGTTCAGAGAAGAAAACGAGAGGAGATCTGGATGGTGGACTTCTACGCTCCATGGTGTGGACCTTGTCAGGCTCTAATGCCAGAATGGAAGAAAATGGCCAGGGTAAAGGACATTCAAACACTTTTCTTGCTTTTGTTCCTTTTCTGGGAAATTGCTGAGATGGCACAACTGCTTTCTTAAGAGAATTGTCAGCTGAGAAAATTTAGAGTCTAATACTGCCACCAAAACAGGCAATTCCTACCTGACAGTTTTGTATCGTTTCAAATACAAAGTTTTTATTTGGCTTTTTAAAACCTTCAGTACACTGATACTGTACTGACAACCCTTCCTGGAGGTGTTTCCAGGAAGTTGAACTAGAAAATTTGGGGGAGAAAAAAAGGGCTTTGGAAACATGCCCGTGACGTTGAGACATTTAGAACTCGACTAGGAGTTGTAGCCAGGATTCACTGTTCTATTGGAATGTCTGTGAAGTATTAGTAGCTCTGTAGGACACATTCAGTAATCATCAGCTTCCTTGCCCAGGCCAGGTAGTTTGGGCCCTTTGCAACAAACACAGTGTGTTCAGGACACAGGCCCACTGTGACACTGCTGGCACATCTGCACTGCACCAGGCTCTGGCACAGTTACTGTGATGGGCACACAGGAATGAGGAATGGGGCATTCCTTACACTAAATAATCCCACTTGTGGGTGCCTTTGAGGTAAGGTAGATGCCTTATGAGACAGGTGACGTATTAACTGAAATTGTTGTAGTATTGATGGTAGGTTTTCTTTTCCTTTTCAGATGTTAAATGGATTAATCAGCGTAGGCAGTGTGGATTGTCAAAAATATTATTCTTTCTGTCACCAAGAAAGTGTTCGGGGCTATCCTGAAATCAGACTCTTTCCTCAAAAATCACACACAGCTCATCAATACTAGTAAGTACATTGCTTCAGTTTGGGAAAAACATTCCATGATGTGGAACAAGACAAACCTCTTCTGTTGTGTAGAAGAGGTTTATCACAGCTGTTAAAATCGGCTGTTAGGATATTACTGTACTGGATGCCATTGGTTTTGTTACTTCAAACTACTGATTTTATTTTGCCATTTCATTTCAGTAATTTGAAATGAACAGGAATCTTAATTTTTATTTCTTCTATTTCTTGTCTTGGTCTTCTAGTCCTAAATTTTGTAGGTTTTAATTGTATTTATGAGACTTTTCATATATTCAGGTTTGAAAGCAGGGTAGAAATACATCTTAAAACATACCAATTTGCATTCTTTATTTGATTATCACCACTCTTCAGGGTGGGTTGTTTGTAAGGTTTTTTCCAAAATAACTCAAACTACTGTGCACCCTTTTTGTTTTCTCTTTAATGTTTTTATAGTAGCTACAATGGATGGCACAGAGATGCCTATTCACTCAGAGGCTGGGCACTGGGGTAAGTTACTGCATTAAACTTTGTTCACGAGCTGCTGATGTAGTTGCTTGCTAGGCTAAATAAGTATTTTAATACTATGTAAATCAAGATCTGGAAGCACTTGGGTATATGTACTGCTTAATTTAAGATGCTCAAGTTTCTACATCTTTTAACATACCACTTTTACAATTTGGAGAAATAGCATACTCCTTGCTGTCCACCCACTGCTTGAAGACCATATTATTTTGTTTATCACATTTAAGAAGTTATTCTCTTATAGTACAGTGTGTGAAATAGGGATTTCCAGATTACTTATATTCTTAATTTCAGCAGCTTTTTTTAAATGGAATTTGGATATTGTTTAAAGTTTTGAATATATTACAACTGTTATTCTTCTTTTGCACAGATATTTACCACAGGTGTCTGTAGACCTCACCCCTCAGAGTTTCACAGAAAAAGTTCTGAGTGGGAAAGATCATTGGGTCATTGATTTTTATGCTCCTTGGTGTGGACCTTGCCAAAATTTTGCTCCTGAATTTGAGATGCTTGCAAGGGTATGTTTTTAAATGTACTGGCAGCTTGTTATAATTGTAATGGTTAAAAATCTTACTCATCAGCACTTTGTTAGCAGTCATCCAAAACCTACAATACTTCCATGAGCCTCCTACTCATGCAATGATGCACACTTCTAGGTCCCACTAGACAGTGGGTGTTGTCTTTTCCACAGACAGACACAGAAACCCTCTTTTGAGACAGATTTCAACTTTTGATGGAGTGGCCTTTGGAGCTGTGGTGTGCTTTTGTGCTTTGCCCTGAATTCAAGTAGAAGTCTTCTCTGAACATATGGAGAGACACCTGACACAAGGGTGACAGTCTGGGAAGCAAGCAAGCAACTATGCTGAAATTTTTCAAAGATTTGAGCAATTGGATTTTTTTTATTTTTAGCTGCACTGCTGGCTTATTCCACTTATTTGCTTATACTCACCCATGGAAATTTGTAGTTTGTTTCTAATAAACATTTCTTTTCAGGCTGTTAAAGGAAAAGTAAAAGCTGGAAAAGTAGACTGTCAGGCATATGGTCAGACCTGTCAGACTGCTGATATCAGAGCCTATCCTACTGTTAAGTTTTACCCCTACCAAGGAACAAAGGTAAAGTGTTACTGGTGAGCAGATACTGTGAGTAAATGTATTTCATTTCGCCTTAAAACTAAACAGGATATTTCCATAACATATGAAAGTGAATTATTTATATATTACTGTATCTCCAAATAATCCATTTCAGTAATACTTAAAATAGTAGGACAGCGATACAATAATAATAAATTGCAAATTGATAGAACTAAATAGTAACTAAATAGAAATGGAAGTGTAATAGTAATTAAAATGCAGGCTTAACCAGAACTAGGGTTTAATTTGCAAGGTGTCAGGTGACAAAATGTTTTTCAGTCTTTACCAATTCTATCACCAACTACCCAAAATTAGACGGTCTCTTTCTAAATGAAATATGGTCAACTTCATTTTGGCTAAGGAGAAATTTTAATTAGGTGTTGTTATTATATTGAAAGACCAATTTTGATTTATATAATGTATTTTAAGATAGATAATTAATTAAAAAGATAGGGTGGTTGTCTCAAAAACAAACCTTATATAACTATTTCAATTATTAGTGGGACTCTTTCAGATCAACATTTCCTACTATCAAAGTAATAGTATAAATTAAAAATACAAACAATATTCAGACAGTTATAGGGAATTGCCTTTATTCTTGTAACACTAATAAATTTCAGAAATACTATAGCAACCTTTTTAGATGTGTTAGTGCGGAAGAGAAAGTATTAATGGTTTCTGATAGATAGTTGGCTTAACTTACTTTTTTTTTCTTTTTTTATCTGGATTTTTAATGGAAGTTTTAGAAATCTTTCATCACACAATCCCACCAAATTCAATGAGATTTTCTGTGGTAAAGAGTAAAAGCTTCCTAAGGTCTTCAGAGTAGCCACTCACAGTCACAGATTTCACATAGATTACAAAGTGGCAGACTTTGTAAGAGCTGTCTAGCTTAAATACCTCAGTAAATGTGAGGAAATTGTAACTATTTCAGCTTTCTGTAATGATTAGTGTAGTTCTGAAAACCAGCAGCTAAGAGTGGTTCTTAGTATAATGCAAATTAGCATTGTATAAACAGAGACAAAAATAGTTCCATGAATCATAAATTAAGTTACCAGGGCCATTGTATTCTGCCCTGCTTTCCTCTTGAATTTTGTCTGAAAATTGTTTAACATATTACCTATGCTCTGGTTTTGATTTTTCTTTTCAGAAAAGTGTTCTTGGGGAATATATAGACAGCAGAGATGCAAAAGGTATAGCTGACCTTTTGAATGAAAAATTAGAAGCAATGGAAAACAAAGGAAAAAGAAAAAAATCTAGAAATAAGGTAAGAAGACTTACTGTGGAGCCTTTTGCAAAAGACTTGCTGTAAATAATAACTGTTTAAAATTATGTTCTTTATCTGTAGTATTAAATGCAACTTACAGAGGCAAGATTGGGTAAACTTAAGATATTAACACACAGCTCCTAAATACCCTGAATGCTATTTAAAAAACATTTGTCCACTTGAAAAATTAGCGCTACTGAAAACTTCAAAATCGTATGAAAAATATTTTTGTTTGTACTTGCAGAGAAACATTGTTTATTGTTTACCTTCTTGTCACTAGGATGAACTCTAACTGGTACTGAAGGTAGATACAATTTAAAATATTCTGAAGCTGTGAAGATAGAAGACACCACAAGGAAAATATAAGGATAGTTACACTGACAACAGGACAAGATACAGAAAAACAAGTTTGAGTTCACAGGCATACACGACTGTATGAGTTCTGTTAAACTGTGGGGAGATGAAAACATTTTGGTTTTGGTGGAGGCAATGTTTCTGCATGTCCCTCTTCTGATATAGCAGCTACCTTCCTCCTGGCCAAACACTGGAGTTGACCAGAAATGTGGACTCTATCACTTTTGCCTACCCATTTACTAGTTCCTTGTATTTTTTTCTGTCTCTTCTCAAATGCTTTTTGAATGTGGCCCTCAGCCTGTGGCTGAATATGCACTCAAACCACTCTGCAATGCAGAACATAATGACGGATTGTCTATTTGAAAGACAAACAGTTGGACCTGATGCTTATTCTGCTTTGGGGTTGCATTATTGTCTAGTCAATGGTTAAGAAATAAAAATCAAGAAGTGGTAGGAGGATATGTTTATTGAATTCAATTGCTCTTGCCCTCGAGTGGATTACTCCATTGTGGCAGTGGTGATGCTGCCTGGATGAAGAGAACTTTGAAGACTTTCTTTAGTTGCTTGGTTTGGTTTTGGGCTTGTGTTTATTTTTTTTTTTTTAAGTAAGAAAGAAAAAAGAAAGTAATTCACATGTGGCATTGACTTTCAAAATTTAAATTATGCAATAGAAGCATCTGGTTAAGTCATTAGATGATCGCTGTTATCACTGTCTTTTTAAATATGAATGTATTCTATGGACATATTTCACCTCTTTTGGCATTACCACTTTCCCTTTCCCTACAGACATGTTTTAGGTGGTTTTTTGTGTTTGTTTTTATATAATCTTCAGGCAAGCAGGAGAGCAAGTGCCTTCTTTAATTTAATAATGAACACTGTATATTGCAATATCTCCTCCTACTTCTTACTAGAATTCCTACTCTAAATTTAGAGTAATATTTTTCAGAGCTTCTCCATAGACAAGAAAAATTACAGAAGACAACAAAATGTCTACAACCGTTTCATGATTTCAATAAAATGCTCCCTAGACCTTGACAGATGGAATTTCCTCCCTGCTCTCTATGTATTTACATCTAGCTCTCTATGTATTTAGACCTAGCATGACTGGTCAGTGTATTACAAGTATTACAAATTTGTAAATGCATTGTAATTGACAAGTAACTTATTTCACAAAGAAGGCAGCAAGAAGCAAAGAGATACAAGTAACTGAGACATTCAAATGTTTTTTCCCCTATTTTCAGGGTTGCCTCTATTGATTTGTCATTTTTGCAGCATATTCTAAGAACACAGAGACTATTGCATTGATTTTTTTAATAAAGTAGACCTTCCTACATCCAAATCTAACTTCAAACTCAATCACAGTTAAAAATTAAAATTTTAAAACAAACTGTTTTGGTCAGTTTTTGCCTATCACTGTAACTACAGTTCCTACCTTCTATGCTCTTCTTGGAGAAAGAGGTCTAGGAAAAGTTTTGAAATATATTTAGGCTGTGGGGAAGAGGATTTAGTTTAAATATCAATAAAGTTAATTTTGAAGATATAATTTTGTATCAAGATATTCTCTTTGCATCCAGATTTTTAAATTTCTGAGAGACCAAATGGTATGGGTGTATGTATGTGTGGGGGAAAATAATCTTCCAAACAAAAAGAAACCTCCATCATCTAGTTTTCTAAGATTTTCCAGGTTTTCAAGGATTTTTTTGCATGCTACTCAGAGTTTTCAGTAAGCAGGCTGAGGGAAAAACGGAGTGGGTAATAAAATCTTGCCTTTATTTCTAGCCATACAAATAAATAAATACAACCTTTTATAAATAGCTCTATCTCCAACCTTCCCTAAGGATAAATTCACAGTTACATGATCTGATTTTTACTAATGAAGGGTTTAAACTGGTTATTCAAGACCAGTGGAGCAGCACTATTCCAGAATAAAAACATCTTGAAATAACCAAGTCCCTCAGTTTTCTCCTGTAGGATCATGGAGGTGTCAGCATTAGAATTCCACATCTACTATTCCACATATTGTACAGCATATTTTGTGTTTTATTATGTGTTGCCCTTTCTTTATGTATGTGTAGTTACACAAGAAGGAAAAGGTAAAGACCAGCCTCATGCTCTGCTGTTTGTCAGTGGAATTCTAATGGCTTTTAAATTTCTCTCTGGAATCTTATTTTGTTTTAATTAAAACAAGGACTTCTGTGGCTGTTTAGTGCCACTGAACTGAGAAGCTATCACACCTTATCCTAGAACAACCCATTTCTCAAAAGACATTTGGCTCATTTAGCTTCTGCTGCTGCTAAAAGGCGTAGAAATAGAATAAAGCAAAAGTGTCAAGCAACATCCTGCATTTATATGGTCTACAGTTGGAAAAAGCATGTTTGATCTTCTTCCATTCATGGGCACACTTCACATTTAATTAGTTGTGGATGTTCAATGTATTTTATCGGTTTATAAAAAGACTTAAAATGTTCTATTATTTAAAGTTTTCAACAGGAATGCACAAGAACTTACTCCATTTACTGAAACTTGGCATCTGAAAACAGTGACATTCCAATCCTGAATACTTTCAACCTTGGTCTTCTCTCTATGCTAGAATTCATTGCTAATTTTATATCCCCATATATGTAAAGCCACCACAGTTTTGATAATAAACACCTAAAGGTAAACCATCAACATGATAATAAGTACTTATCATCAACACTGAACAGACTCCTCCTTGTACAGCCAACTTTCCAGGATCTAATAGACTTCTCTAGCTGCCAACAGATATTAATTACAGTTAGTTGAGCAAAAAAGAAGAATGTTTCCCAAATGCATGTATATGACTGCTGTATTCTGCGGACTATTTCTTGACTGAGACCACAAGAGTTGAAACTGGTTAAATTTTGGTGTGCATTTTGCAGAAGCCAGCACTTCCTGTAAGAAAGTGACTACTTTACTTAAATACCAGAGTTTCAAGAAAACATTGAAGAGCTGAATTAAGTAGGGGTTGGGTTGTTGCAAAAACATGCTAGTTCTGGTGAATTCTTACTGTGCAACTGAGCTGGTATGGAAACTACAGCCCGAAGATGTTCTGCTTTTTAAGGCTTAATAGACAAAAAGCAGAATATTGTTTTTCCATAAAGCACTTCAAATTAACATGAACAAGATGCAATTTCTGCATGTTGTAGGATGCTATGGAGTCACATAAAGTTACCTTATTCTTTTTCTACCTTAACAGACACATTAACAAGAATACACTTCAGTCAAAATTAATTACAGATCAACTAGAAATTCATATAGCTGACCTGACCTGTTTCTAGAAAATAGTTTTCTCCCTATAGTATGTATTTTAAATAATATTTATAATCCTATTAGAAAAAGAAAACTTTTTCTTTCTCTTGTTATGTGCATATGTGCAGTTGTGCTGTCCTAGATGTAACTCATTCACCAGGTAGGTAGTTTATTTTAGTAATGACACAAGATCTCAGCTAGTCCAATAACAAAAGCCTGTACCGAGGATATGTCATTTTTTCATACCCAGGGTGTTTAATGTTTGCTGAAGCTATATTAGAAAAATATCCTATATAAACAATGGAGAAAAGTTACTATATTACCATCCTGTCTCTTCAACTGTAATCAATGTTCTTTTTGGTAATTGTGTTCACTTACTTTATTATCCTACCTTTGGTCATCAGATCATTATTTCTTGAACTAAGGCTGCATTTGGGCTTCACAACTTCATGCCAGAAGCCTCTCAAGTCCCACCACTCATCTTTACACCAGCAGAAGGCAGCGCTGACCCTGAACTGAGAATCCCATCTCTTCCCCCGTGGGGTATCTTGCTCATACCCCCATGGGGGGACAGGTTCTGATGCAGCTTCACACTGCAACAGAGGAAAGAACTCGAAGTCATCTGGCAAAAAATGGTGATTGCACATAATACAGGTGCAATCTTCAACTTTTAGACAGGGTTTTATAGGCTAGGAGTGAACAAGTCCCCCTCCCAGAACTAATCACAAATTATTTTGAGCCTTAGCAAGGAGGTAATATATATACACCAAGTTAACATGAAACAATCAAGAGGAAACTCTTATTTTTAGACCTTCTTGGGTTTTTTTCTTTATCTAGTCCACTTAAGATCATGGAAATACCTGGAATGTGTTCTACATCGTAGCAGAACTGGGCAAAGGCACACCACCACCTGCTGGACAGAACTGGATCCCTGTCACACAGCACCGTGGTGAAAAGCAGCTGCAGAGAAGATAGAACTGTGTAAAAGGTTATTTGCACATTCTACTGCCACTGCCCTGGGGAGCTGCCCAGAGGTGCTGCTCCATGAGAGGAGACAAGCTGTGAGGTACAGATTCAGGACAGGCATCTTCCACTGCACACAAAGCTGGCACTCTCCAGCACAGCAATCCCTGCACAGTGAGCAGTGGCCTTGCCTCTGACCAAGAAAATAGTATGCAATGAGACCTAGCTGCTCCACACATGGAACAAACTCAAGTATATTTTAGTCACTTTATTTGTGTCTATATACATTACATTTTGATTCTCCAAGTAGTCAAGGCAATTATTCTCAAATAGTTTAGTACATCAATTTTATAAAATACAGCTGAACCGAGTTAGAATAGAAACGCATACATTATTGTATATTAAGTGCTTTGAATAATGACTAGTCTGGCCACCAGCTAGTGAGCAATTCATTTGGTTTTGGTCAGTCTCACAAAGGAGACTCCACAGGTAACTCCCCTGAGCCCACTAGAACTGCTCTACCAGCAAGAGTCCCTCATGTGCTTTTTGGGGACAGAATGCATCCCTGGGCCACTACAAGGCATTCTGCTGTCCACATGATGGCTCAAAGTCATTGCTTCTGACTTGGACAAGATTTAGATATTTGTCTCAAGGCCTCAGATCAAAACAACAGAAGAGCAGTGTAGCTCTGAAGAAATTCAGTCTTCATTTTTGCAACTGGGATTTACTCACACATATGCTAAACCTGTGTTATAAAAAAAGAAACAAGCTCTGACCAAAGGGTTCATCCTTAGAATTTCTACAGGGACACAGACTGAACACAGCCTCCCAAGCAGCTCTCAAAGATTTGTTCTGCATGAAGTACTGTTCTCCTGAGAAAATTAAGTTTGGTAGTAATTGAAATGTCAGGACAACTATTATACTGAAAATGGAACATTTGAGGAGATGCATTCAGCTGCTGGGATTTGAACTAGAAATGCTTACAGCTTTATATCACAGGACACCCAAGATGACCCAACTCCAGCTGATACTGCAGCTACTGTGATACTCGTGACCAGAAGTTTACTCTTTGCTCCAGTCTAGTCAGGACTAGTCTATCAGCCACATCCTGGCCAAATATCAAATATTGATGCCAGTTCAAGATCATTCCTGCAAATCTCTCCAGCTGCTGTAACTTCAGCCCAAGAAGGTCAAAATTCACATGTCTCTGGCTCTGCTCATAGGCTGAAAAACAGTGGAAGATTCTCTCACTTCTGCAGTGCTGAGGGTGTCTCGTGCTATCACATTCAGAGGAGTCTTAGCAACTGTCAGATGATCCAGCTGCTTACAGCCAGCCGCTCTGGCAGACAAGCGGCACAGAGCAGCCACACATCCCAGGATAAAGGACAAGGGTTACTGGTGACAGACTGGGCTAGCACGCCACATGAGCCTAGTGCAGGTGCCATGACACACGTGCCCACACTGCTCCATCCACTAATCCACATACTGACAACATAATTAGCTGCTCTTGGGTTGCCTTAGCTGGCCAGGACAGTCAAGCTTTTCCCTGTAAACTTTAAAAAGCAAAGGAGGAGAACACATGTAAACTTCAGCTGAGACTGGAACATAGGCTGCATGGCAGGTTCTTTCACATCCATGAACCAAGACAGTAGGCACAGGCCACAGAAGTGGGAGCAGCACTGAGCTGATGCATTGGTTGACCTCATCAGACAAGGCCACACACACAGCCAGGCAGCTTGGGAGAACATTTCAACAAAAGAGGCAAGATGTATCCCAGAGGCGATCAGCTGTACCTGCGGCACCCTGTTGGACTGAAGGGATTCTGGGTAGAGGAAGCAAGGAGTACTGCGTCATCTTTCCACAGCACACATCACTGCAGCCTTCAACACTGCACCCCAGAAACAATTATCACATTCTACTGAGGAAATCAGGACACTTTTTTTGCTGCTGCTTCAAGGCCAGCATCTTTGCTTATCCTCTAGTGTTGCAATAGGGTGGGAAAGGCTCCAACACAAATGGCTGTTGCTTCCTGGCAGCTCAGACAAGAGCTGCACTGGCTGGTTTTGGAGCAAACAGCTCAATTCTCACTGCTGGCCTTTTCCTTTCTCAGTGCTGCCCACTGTTGGTCACTCCTAAACAGCCACCACCATCTGCTGCAGAAAAAAATACTGAACACTGGAGAAGCAAACAAAATGAACATTTCAATCCATAGTTACAGTGATGAGGGCATTATCAGGCAACTGGTCAGAATGAGCAAGTGATCACTAAGAGGTACCCTGTCCTAGGTTCCATGTTCATTTGATGTTGTTCCATCAGAGACTGGAAGTCAAAGGACTGACTTTGAAAGACAGTATTCTTGCCTCTCAAACTCATTAAAACTCCTCTTATTTACTTGCCTGTATTATAATGAAACTAAAAGGTCAACTCATCACCTACAAAAATAAGTAAAAATTTTTAAAAGTGGAAAGAAGTGCTTATTGTAATAATATAGACTCACAGATCTCTGCATATCTTATCCATCATACAAGATACCTATTAGGTTTTTTACAAAAAACAACTACATTCATCTCCATGACAAAAAAAAGATCATGTCATGAATGCAAGACAAACATTCTCCTGGCAAAATTTCACCATGAGGTAATTGCATTGCTTGAAAGTAAAGGGAAAGTGAAATGGATTTGAAGTGATCTGCCAGGAATGATGGCTGCATTAAGGAGAAAGTTGTCACCAAAGCAGTATGCTTCACTTTGTCTATCGACTTACTGCCTTTACTAAGGAAAAGGTTAATCTGCTTCATAACTACAATTAATCAAGTCTTGTTAAATTAAAGGGTATGTTAGTCACCTGTTTCCAGGAATCTGAGCAACACTCAGACCAAAGTACTGTTTAGGAGTGAAGGGATATGTTTTGAGTTTTGCAGTATACTGATGACTGACAACCCATTTTTATGGGATTCAGCTAAAATGCAATTATGACAGATAAACCAGAGCTGTACTGCAGTAACATAACTTAAAAGATGGAGTCATAGAGCATTACAGATGTGGAGCTGCCTTAAAAAAAAATACTGTTTACAGAACCCAGTAAGAATTAAAACTGTGGAGCACAAGTTATTAATGGATCCTAAATAGGTCAATTACAGACCACTTCAACAATAGCAGAACTCGTGAATTAACTTCATTCTTCTGTCCCCCATCCACATTTGGGGGGGTTTATTTCACATTTTTCAGTACCAAGTATCCATTACAGGAACATGAGCTGTGCATATTCAACATCATTTCGGCAGTGCAAGACTTCCAGAGATCATGTACTTCTTCACCATCAGGATCTGGACAGAACCTCAGTTCAGTACTTACAAGGATCACCTTTTCTACTGACTGAAGGAATGTCACTTATCAATGCTGTTCAGTGGTACCTTACAGTAGATCCTTACTGAGGCAGGTTTGCTTGTTATCCTCCAAGAGGGGATTAAAGTGCAAGCAGATTTCACACTCCGCAACACGATGCACATGGTCAGTGTGGATACGGAACTGCAATCCTCTCGCTTGCTGCTGGACTAACAACTGGAATAGAGCTGCCTATAATGTCATTGTCCTCTTGTGCTTTCCCAATATGGGCTTTAGCTCAGCAATTCAGGCCCAGTCCTGTCCAATGGTCTGGCACCATCAGGAAATACTTGTCCATAGCTTCACAAAACCTGGTCCGGTACAGTTCTGGAGAGACCACAGTGGGCATCTTGCCTAATGTGTAAGAGTCAAGAGCAGTTAGAAATGGGCTAAAGATACTGCAGTACAGACAGATTTCACATGAGATTACACCAGCAGACAGCATAAACTTGAAGGCAACAAGATAGAACCTTATAAAGCTCAACAACAAACAAGCATAACATTTTGCACTTGGGAAAATAATGCAAGAGCACAGCACTTGCATTATATTACAGGCTGGGACCTCCCTTGTGACCAGCTCTGTGAAAGAGACCTGAGGAGCCTGGTGGACAAGCAGCTCAGTGGGAGTGAGCAGTGCTGCTGCTGCTGTGGCAAAGAAAGACAGCAGGAAGGACACTGGGCTGTATCAACATGGACACCACCAGCTATCTCACTCAGTATCCAAGCATTATCTTTCACCTGAAAGGTCCTACTTCCAAGCCATACCTGGAATACTGGACTCAGTTTTGGTCACTGCTATAGTAAAAAAAAAAAAATAAAGGGGGGGTAAAAAAAAAAATATATATGTGAACAGGCTAAAGAGGTTCCTTCTCTGGCAGCCACAGAGATGATCCAAGGACTGAGAAGCCTGCCATATGGGGATATGCTGCAAGAACTGTGTTTTTCAGCCTTGGAAAAAAGGCTGCTTAGAGGAGACCTTATCACCATGTTCCAGTATTTATAGGGTGGCTAAAAAGAAGATGGAGACTCATTTTACAAGGAGCCACATGGAAAAGACGAGGGGTAAGGGATACAAGTTATTTCTGGGCAGATTTCAGTTAGACACAAGAGTAGTATTTTTCACAATGAGAACAATCAGCCATTGGAACAGTCTCACCAGTGAAGTGATGGATTCCCCAACACTGCAGAGTTTTAAGATTCAGCCACACAGGGTGCTGAGCCATCTTGTCTACACTGTGTTTTTGCCAAGAAAGGTTAGATCAGATAATCCTTGAGGTCCCTTCCAACCTGCTATTCTATGACTCCTTCCTCTGTTCTGGACAACTTAATCTGTCACAAATTTGCATGGTGGGGAAGTTGTGACTCTATCAGCAGTGTAATGAAAGCTTCAACGTAACGAGGAAACATGATCAAAATCTTTGCTTTCCTTCTGGACTTACCTTGTCCTCCCAAGATGCCAGTTGACTTCACCACCATTTCAAGCTTTTTGTCCCAAGTAAAAGTACGAATATAGTCTGTTACAATAAAAAAAAAATCCACACAGAAATATGTTTGTTTTAATCCAAGTAACACTGTTTTAAAATGTATCTATTTCCCCCAAAGAGGGCAGGAAAGCAGTAGTCTTTTATAGTCAGAGCTTCAGTGTTTTCCCTACAAGTTGCCTCACTTTCCGCAGTATTGATTATGTTTGGGTAGGGTGAATGCAGAAGCCCCACTAGAAGCAGTAAGGTTTGGACATCTCTCCATTTAAACCAGTACTTCTAATCACTGCAGCCACCTGAAGGTTTGATAACAGAATGGAAGTGATTGCCACGACAGGAAGGACTGGAAACAATGACCCTGACTGGAAGAGGGGGCAGCAAGAAGACAACTTCTGAATTGTTTCCAAGCCCCTTCCAGAGAAAGCATGCTCAGTCAATACAAGCACGTGAACATTCTGGCCTGCAAAGCTAAAGCTGCAGTAAGATCAGTTTTTCATTACTGGTTATCATTATCTCCTAACATTTGACTACAATTGTAGTTATACAGTTTTGAATTTCCTGATTTTAGATTTACAAAAGGCCACCATAAGTATTCACATTTCATCTCACTTGCACCTAACACAAAACTCATCCAGACCTGACAATCGTTAAGACTCATTCATTTATCTGAATACTCTTCGAAAAGTTCCTTAGAGTGTTTTGGGATATCAGTGAACAGTTTGATCACTAACAATTTCATGCCCCAACACCCAGAGTCCCACACAACAGAGCCTACAAAGTTTTCAAAGCTTTTCACAGACCTTACTTGTTTGCTGTATCACATTAGGATCTAAAAATAGGTAGAGATTTTGACTCTGAAGTCAGAGTCAGTCACAGTCCAAGCTAAGAGTTTTTAGTTCCAGCCCAACACAAATTTAGCTCGAGTACTTTATAAGTTCTCAGGGTATCATCTAGAGAACATTCTGATAGCCTGATACAGCAGCCACGTTCTCTCTTCTTGACAGCATTTGCATTCACAGAGTTCCTTCAGATATTTGTGTTAAACACTGAAGAAACTGACAGCTTTAAATATCATATAAAATACATCAGATAGGATTTGACATAGGACAACAAAAAGCCACACATACAGGAGAAGCACATGGTCAGTGTAGTCCCTTCCTGTTTACCCCAATATTCAAGAGTCTACAAATCTAGAAAGTACTAACAACTTGCAAAAAACAAGAGCATTGTTTGTAACCGGGACTTCAATTCTCAGCTAGAAATGTTACTGAAATGGCTTTCAAGCTTTATCAGAATAAGTGTAATCCAGACCTCCTGTCCTGAGATCTCATCTGGAAGCATTTCTGAGGTGGGTTTCAAGACCATTTCATTACCCTAAGTCAATTCCATATCCTGCAAAATTGCCTAATCACTAAGTTTTTTACAGAAGTTTGTCTGTCTCAACTGCCTGTTTGTCTGTCTCTACTTTCCAGTATCAAGTCAGAGGATGCAGCAAGGTAATTACTGCATTGCCACCCATATCATCCAGGTCAGACTACATGATTATATGAGATCCCACGATGTTTAACTTCTTTCTTCCAATCCTACCAATACTGTTTCTCCTTAGAGCCCCTCCACACAAGATTCAAAAGACTATGTAAACATGACTAAACTACAGTTTACAGATTAAACACATAAAAGCATACAAATAACTTTCCCTGCTTCAACTGGAGTCAAAGTGTAGGTTAAACTACCTTTGAGGCCTCCTGCATATACTCATAGCAATGCAAATGCTTATCTGAGCCTATATGAGACCTGGAGAGAAGGCTTCTTGCCTCCACTGTGAAAACATGTAAGAGGTGAGGGTGGTATTCCACCAGGGAGAAGACAAGATTTCCTGACGCACATCTCTCTGGTGGTGGAACAGTTCTAAGAGAACTATGAACACCTAAACCAGAAGAAAACCATTTCATCATCTGAAAGTAAGAAAATACAAAAGACAACCTACCAATGATCCCAACAACCAGCTCATTGTTGGTATCATCACGACCCACCAGCAGGGAATAGTCGATGATGAGATGGCTGGAGAGGAACTGGGAATCACTGTGTATGGAAGCTTTCAGCACAGCTTTGCAATGGGAACGGATGTACAAAGGATTGTCCCGAACCATCTTCAGAAGGTTTTCATCCAGCAGGACTACATCACAAGTTTCCTTGCCTGTGTCTGTTTTAACATTTCTGTTCCGGAGAGAGCCCTTCAGGTCAAACACCTGCAAATGGAGAAAAGCACTAATCTGTTTCATTTTTCTGGGTTAAAGGCTTCAGTACCTAACATTTGAGAAGGCAGCACAGCCAGGCGACTCTTTCCTTTTCTTTAGGAGGAAGACAATTAACAAAAAATACTTTGTAGAGAATAGCATGTAAGCCTGGGTGAAAGCTCTGCCACCCCAATTCCCAACTTTTAGGCAAGTTATTTCACTAATATTTAGTCTGAATTAAGAGAAAAAGGGTGTCTCTGCTTTTTATATTGTCTAGGTAAACTCAGTTTTCCAGCCAGTTTCTACAGAGTTAATCACTGACAAAAGCAAAGCCACTGAAGAGGGAGGTGGGTAGTGCGTGAAGCACCAGTTAACATTGGCAAGGCAAGAGACAGACCCATCATGAGGCTGGAAATTATCTCTGGAGTTCTCCAGTCCAAAGTCCTGCTTCAAGCAGGCCCTGTTAAAGAAGGTTGTTCAAGTTCTGTCCACTGAGGATTTCACTAACTTACACGGAATAGAGTCCACAGTCTGTTTGGGTTTCTGTTTTGTAGTGGCTGAGCCCTCCTCATGATTTAAACAGAAACCAACAAAAAGAAAACCCACAACATCCTCTACATCCATCTAGAATTCCCTCCATCCACTTCCTCCCACGAACATTCCCTTTTTGAGGTCAGGCACTGGGAGGTAAAGTGGAAAGGACTGATACTATCTAAGTTTAGAAGTGGAGTTTGTGACCCTGCTCTTTCTCCCAGTCGCAACTGAACTGCAAGGGAACAGAATACTTCATTCTTACCTGAGCCATTTTCCTGCCATAGAAAAGGTTTTCCATGACAAGCAGATCCAGCTTCTTTTCAGTGTTGTTTTGAGAGTTCTTGTAACCAATTCGATATACCCCAAGGATTTTAGCCAGTGCTGTGGGCTTCTAATGAAGACAAGACAATGGGTTAAGATCTGTGTAGAGACAGTCAGCAATCCCATACCAGAAGCACCACTGTTCTATGTATTACAGCTTAGAAGTCCAAGCATAATTTCCACTTTACATCTTAAAAACACATTATTAGCATAACTCACAACCTCCAACACTTTCTTTTATTTAAATGAAAAGGTTAATAGAAATTTCTACTTTAAAATAAAAACCACTGCCTAAAATAAAATGCACTTTTTTTTTTTAATACCTTCTGCTGAACTGCATTAGTGATGTAAGTGAAGTAGTGTGGAGCAAAGTCAAGGAATGACTGGACTTCCAGGCGAGGCATTTGCTTCAAGATGAATCTATCATCTGTTTTAATATCAGACAGAGGCAACAGGGTTACAAACAATAAGTGATGTACTATTTACAGTTTTTTAGGATTGTCACATAGCTGAAATGGTTGGAAAAATTAAAGCACTACAATTCCCTTAAATCTTTACCTTCAGAAGCTCATTTCTAGATTCTTTTTACTTCACATATTGTGAATTTCAGCCTCCCCGGATTTCTATCTTCTAGTAAATCATGGACAAGAGACTGCCTACACTAGATCTACCTCAGCTATACAGGCTTCCTAGATAGGCAACAGAAACAGCCTACAGACCATTTTGTTCAACACTTATTTCATGTAGAAGCCTAGAAACTGCCACAGTTTAAAAAACAAGTTAGATAAACAACAGTACATGAGATTATAAGAAACACTGTCTTCAACAACCAGTTTTCCTTGAATTATACTCAAGTTTTTGTTTTCTGAAGCCTGCCTGACAGTACAACCCTTCTGTTCAACTGGTCTTCCTAGCTGCTACTGCTGAAAAACAAAACTACATTTTGTTCTTCTGCACATACAAAGAGACAAATCATTTGATATTGAAGACCCCAGAACAATCCACTTAATTTTCCCTTCTGAGTGGCCACTTCTCAATCAGCAACCCTCTGGACAGGTTACCAGAGATAAAATTACACACTAACCACCACCACACAGAAATAACACCTCTAAGGGTGGAAGAAGCTGAATTTACCCTCAGTCACATAGAATGCAGCTCCAGATTTGCCCCCTCGTGCCTGCCAGGGCATGGAGTGAGAGAGGGATCGGATGAAATCCTCTTCACTGCTCCCCAGGATCACTTCACGCATCCTGTGAAACTCCCCAGCATAATAAATCCGGCAGTAGAACTTGGCATTGGCATCTGAGAACTCTGCAAAAAATGGTTTTCCTCAATAACAGCATGCAACATGCACTGACTATCCCAGACAACACTGAGATTTTACTCATGTCTAGAGGAGTATTATAGGGCTAAACAACTCTCTCATGTTCATTGTAATTCAGAAGTTTCAACCAACAGGATTTAAACGGAAAATTGACAGGAAAGTCAACTCCCTCTAGATTAGCTCACAGGATATGTCATGAGAAAGTGTTTGGACAAAAGACCAACTAAAAAAAAAGTTTATGGAGTACTTTTGCAAAAGAGATTGGTTGCAGTAAGTAAAAACTGCATTGCTTTTTTCTTGATTTGCTTTTCCTTCATGACAAATACCAAGAAAAAACAACTATTAACTTCAAGAATTCCACTACATGTGCATGAAGAAATGAGTTTGTCAGCTAAGACTAAGTTGTTATTTACAACTACTCACGGAGTTCCACATGGGGATTCACCACCTGTTTCTTCTGTCCATCTCCTCCATCTCCATCATCTGAAGGCATAAAGGGCATTCTGTCAGGCCTGTTCACTATTATTACTGAGAAAGCCACATTACATACTACTTGTAAACTCGCATTACAAGAAAAATATTTTTTCCCAAGAATACAGCGGGAACTATACACAGAGAATTACAAATACAGCTATAATTGTATAATATAATGCATATGCCAGAAGGGCACTGCTTTTTATGGACACAAATCCAGTCTCTCTCTCCATTAATTTTCCATGAGCTAAAACAATGAGAACTAAACAGCAAGTGAGAAAGATAGACAGGGCTGCTTAACTAGAGTCAACTCAATCCAAAGGTATTCAAGACCAGACTACTTCACATCCCTACAGTTTGGGTTTGAAAGATCCTGTTTCCCTTATCACAAAAAAAAGCAATGTATTTTGGGAAAAAACATATTTAATGTCCAAATGATTCATTTTCAACGCATGAATAACCTTGGACTGTTGAAAAAGTATGAGCAGGAGTGCATCTGGGGCCTTGCACAGATGAATGAGGTTTGGGAGAAGTGACAACCCAAGAGAGACGATGAACTCTGCAGTCTTGTACCTTGAGCCTCTGCTCCTTGGTTTTCTGCTCCCTCTTTGCCCATCTGTCCAACCTGGTAATAGGCACTGTCAGCACCACGTAAGGTCTCTTTCTTCTGGGAAGACAGGTCTGGGCTCTTCCCTCCCGTGCCACGGAAGAAAGACAAAACACCAGATGGTTTCTTTGCTACAGTGAAAAGGAATAGAAAAGATGGTGTTGGCATTTCCACAGGCAGCTTAATAACAGCATGACTCCTATGAACACTCCCCATACATTGTTCTATCTAGAGGAATGACGCCATTTAACTATAACTCATTTGCTATTCTTCAGGCAACTATGGTCCATGAGGATAATCCAGTGTTCTGAACAGCATCCTAGAGTGCAGAGACATTTGAAAACACAGGCCAAGAATGAGTGTCTTTAATACAATAAGAACTTCATGTCTTCATTTCAAAATATTCTAACAGCATTTCTTTAAAGAAGGCAACGCCAAAAGAAGAGCATCATATCCCACTGACCAGGCTAGATTCAAGAACCACCCTAGGTCCACTACTATAGCATTAATAATAGCGTTAAATCATGGAATAACAGTTTCATCCCATAAGAATCAGAGAAAGCCACAGACCAAAAAAACAAAAAACCCCATACATTCCCACCCCTCTCATGTATTACACTAAGTCAACACTAAGACTAGTCACAATTTTAACTCAGAATGCTGCTTTTTCTTCCCCATATGAGCTAGAATCCAGGTTAAGTGGACTCAAGTCTGAGCTGAGATTAGCACCATAGATGATTTTGGTAAAATAGTCTTACGCTGTTCTGGCTCTGCATTGCGAAGTGGACACATGTTAGCCTCAGGCAGGCGGACAGGGCTGCTGCTCTTGGGTTTGCTGTCTGACATGCTGAAAGGACAAAGAATAAAGAAGTCATGAACCAATAAATACTGCCACCCAAGACACTACTGCTTTATGCCTGGACATTTATTCCTCCCCACTGCCTAAACACTAAGGGAAGAAGACACCATTTAAAGGTGTAACAGTGTGGGATTCTCCAAAGCTGTCCTCCTCCACATTTCTCAAAAATATCTCTCAAGGTCCATAGCAACAGCTCCATCCATGACCACAGCAAAGGTAAGCAGGCCCAGTTTTCCTGCCATGCACACAGCCAAGAGATTATGTGATGGAACCTGCATGGTCCATAATGTGAAATGGAAACTCATATACTGAAGTATGTGCTGGTTACATGGAATGAGTCAGATTCCATCAGATAGCAGAGATCCTAACAGGGGTATATTTTGAGGGTTCTTTCCCATCCTAGGTTTGGCTTATTCACTACCATCACTATGTCTTCACTCTGTGTACTGTAGTTCCTGCATGTAACCTGTTTGGTTGTAGTCCTTCTTCTGAACTGTTCTTCAGAGATACTTTGGACAACTCATCCAGGGCATTTCTGTATTCCTTGCAACTGAAAGGGAAAGAGCCCAAAATAATTAAGTGTTCTCTTGGAAACTCTGCAATACCAGCCCAAAGATTCAGTTCCAAGACAATCAGAGGAAACAAAACACCACAGTAGAAAAACCACTGCTTTATTTTTTCTTATCATTAGAACTTTGTTTTCTTAGAACAGAAACTGCTCTAGAACAATACTGCAGGAAAAATATCTCCTTATTTTTCCACCTCCCACAATTTAAGAATGCACTTCTTCAATAATTTGTTGCCTTGTGACATGCAAACCCAAAGATTTACTGAAGCAGCTGGTGAGAAGAGCTGAGCAGTAGCAAGAGCTGCTATGACCAAAGGTAGGCAAGAAACAGACTGCAATATCAGTACTAACAGCTGTTCCCCAACTCAGCTGCACTTCCTCCAGCTGGAGAGGCTGAGCAAACCTTGCACTTCTTTCTCTAGTAATATCTCATTAAAAGAAACACCACACAACTAAGTCATTTTTGTGTACTAGAGTCCCACTAAAAAAATCCAGTTGCACTTTCATTATCTCAGCAGAAAAACAAATGAAACCCATCTCTGGCAGAAATTCTGACATAGCTTAATATAGAAATTCTGTCATGCCTGTTCCCTATCATCAACATTTAAATATTCCTCAAACACAAAAGCTGCAAAAGTACAAAGTGTGTCAGATGAAAAGCCAAATCACACCAGTACCTGAGAGCAAAGGCTATGATGGAGCTTGGTTCTTTCTCACAGACTGCAATAGGTACACGTTCATGCTCATACATTAAGTAGTGCTTATCTGGGTCACTAAATGAAAATAACAGACTGTTAGTAGATCATAAAAATTTGTGGAAAGAAAAGAAGTTTTGATAAAACCCAGATCTCATCACTGCACTCCCAGGCACAAGCTGCAAGTCTCAGCATTGAACCAAACCTCCCCAGTTCAGCTTCTCTCAACAGACACATTCATAACTACGTGGTTAATTCTAAATGGTATAGTGTAAGGGTAATCAGCATTTCAAGCAAGCTGCATGGATCAGAAGACCAGCTTTAGGTCAGAATAAGAGTCTATTTCTGTTTAGCAGCCACTGTTTCTAACAGCACCAAAACCTGCCTGAGTTTGGTTTGACTGTCCAGCAGCATAGCCTGTAGAGTGAACTTAGGGGACAAACCTGGACTCTTTTCTAAACAGGCAGTTTATCACAGAAAATTCCCCAAAGCTTCCTGGATTCTTGCATGATTTTCTTTCACTTATCTGTAGGGTCCAGTCACTTAGCTTTTACCTCATCAGCCCAAGGCCTCCACTCCTACACTGAGGTGGGATTCACAAGTTAAACTCAGGCTGCCAAACGAGAAACACTACAAAGCATGCCAACCAAGTAGCTGAAAGACTTTCCAGCCTGCCCATCTTCACATGAGAGGGACACTTGAGGGCACATGCAGTAGCCATTGAACCTGACCTACACCCAGACTATGTCAATTTGAGTCCAACCCTTGGAAGAGATCTGGAAGCAAAAACAAGATGCAGGCATGTAGCTTTAGTTAAATCTTTGCTAAGGAAGGCCATTTCCACTCTCTCTCCACAGCAATCAAGTTAGAAGGCACCTTTCTCCCCTCTTCTCCCACACTTTCATCTCCTACAAGAAGTCTGAGGAGGCATGCCTGCCAGGAGGAAGAGAAACCAATACTGGCTTTACACAAGGGCAGATCATTCATAGGAAAGGTGAGTAATCTACAATCACCTAAAAAGGACACAGAAAACTTCCTACCGTGACAAAGTTCTCTAGCTTATTCAGAGGCAAACTCAAGTAACGACTTAAATTATACACTGAGCAAAGGAAGCATGCATGGCTCTGCCTGCAATCTGACAAGGTTGCTAATTTTGTATATTTTATATAATTATGCAGTACTTACAAGGGAAAAGGAATGGGGTTATAGTTGTTTCCAGGCAAAAAGTTAGCCAAAATAGCTTTCATAGTAGACTTCTCCTTCACTTGGCTGTCTGTGGATCCCAGCGAGTGTCCATCAAACACATCTGGAACAGACAAATGTCAGGTCTGCATCACAATATCAAAGTTTAAACTGTAAATTCAGAAGGATAACTACAGACCACAGAGTTACCAGTAATCTGTCATTTCCTAAAAGATTCTTGTGGACTTGGCACAGAAAAGCAAGAGAAGGAATACAAGATCACAACTGAATTATACCTTCTGAGCTGCTTGTTGTGTCCTGTTCAGAGAGCGCGCTGGCGCCAGTCATATGCTCCGATGCAACCTCTGGAGAGGTGGGCAGCTGCAGGTGGGTGGAGCCTGTGGAGCTCTGACTTGATAAAGTTGTCAGGAAACGATCCTCTGAGAGCACAAGCACAGTTAAGAACAGAAGAAATAATTTTACATGGCTGTCAGAAGTGATGCTGTTTGCTACCAGCCCAAGCTATAACCACAATCATACTTTCAGAAAGTTTCTACTTAAAAAGCAGGTGAAGCCACATAAACCAAAGGACTGGGCAAGCTCATCAATGTAGCACATAACCTCCAAAAAACGCAACTCTTACAATTACTACCTTCAGCTCCCACAAACTCACAGGCAGGAGATCTCAGCACCCATAACCAGATCACAGAAAAGGCAAAAGGCATTTCCCAAATTCCATGTAATTATTCAGTTATTTAGAAAGCTTCTGAAAGTTTTTAAACTAAAGTTCAAAGGAAAACCCTTGTTGGCCAATTTACTAATCACTAGTAATTCAGCTTCATATTAGAAGCAGATGGCCAACTTCTATCTTATCATTAGAAAAAACAAACGTGACATGACAGGGATTTGGGGTTTCTCTGATTTATCAAATTTGACAAAAGCTCCCATATTATATCAGGAAAAGGGCTACAACATGCTTCTATTGGCATCTTATGAAAAATAAGTAACAGACCTTTCTCTCCATTTTGCAGTGCTGGAGAAGCATTGCGTGGGGAAGCATCCATGCTACTGATCTAGGCAGAATAAAAAAACACCAATGTTGATGCCAAGCTCTTTACAGCTGTATTCCCTCCTGTGTGGAACACTCACAAAAGCAAGTGCATTACAACAGAGCATTCCCACTCACTTCTCAGCCTCTGCATGTTACTGTATGTTACCATAGGAAAAAGACCAAGCAACAGCAACTCAAGTTCACAAGATGTTAATGATGGCTGTTATCAGTGTATGCTGCTTCAAACACCACACTCTCCCTAAGAAACCACTTCATGCTAGATCAAGATAAGGTTTGCTTTAGCACCTAAAAATATGTGTTAAGTGGAAGGGACATGTGTGCATGCAGCTGAGCAAATCTCTCAGGGTCTCTAGGGGTCTTTAGTGCACCTTGCTACCTTAGAACTACTGGGAGTTCAGCCTCTTGGGATGATGCTTATATTGTAGTGCCTTGCAGCCCAGACATTTCCCCAGAGCTCCAGCTCCCCAAAGGGTGGAAGTTCAGCATGCTGGCATGTGTATCCTTGCATAGACCTCTTGAGGCAGCAGCTCAAAATAATTTATCCATCCCTTCAGTCAGCTCCCACAGAACACATCACAAAACAGATGATCCTGAAAAGCCGTTATCAGTCCTTCCTGTGTCATTTGCTCTACCTCTCGATATTATTTGTCTTTTTCACAAGGGATGCATTTAATGGGCAACAACCTAGGGCTGAAGGACATGGCCCAGTTCCTATCTAGGCACACACTTGACAATGACTGCAGCTCTCTGCTGGCATTGTTCACTTCAATACTACACAAACATCACAGAAAATCATCAATTCCTATTCATGCTTAGTCTCTCTCTACAATATGGCTCTTAGTTCACATCTTTTAGGAAAAGATACATATAATAACACACAATTTAAGCTTTTACAGTTGAAAACTACAGGATGCAGTAAAACCAGTTTATTGATTATTAACGAGAACTCAAGCCACTCTTAAGACTATTGTCTTGCCACAGGAAAAAAAAAAACCCACAACATTTAAGAGGTTTACAGCCTGTTACTCATACCTTGCTTTCTTCACCTTGCCTCAGTCTCCCAGGGCTGGGTGGTACTGATGGACGTTTTCTCCCTTTCTCTTGTTGGAAGAGATCCTGTAATCTTAAACAGAAAGTAATAATAAAACAAACAGAAACAATCCACACAAAACCACCACCATCAAAGAAAAACTAATGAAAAGCTAGGTTACTGCTGTTATCTCTGAATGACAGAAGTTACAAAGTTTCTCCATACCAGAACACAGCCAAGCATGACTTCACTAGCCTTTATTGTAAACTCAGATTGCTGCTAACATGTGCCAAAGGTGTTATCAAATAGCCAAAGACAGCACAGCATTTTCTTTATCTTTGAGATAATTTCACCCAATCAACTGGCCCCATGCTCCCCACTTCCACCTTTATTCAAATGAAAATTTCTCCTCCAGATGCAAATTGTGCTCTACAACACAATGCTTTTATCATATGGCCTCAAATGATTTTCTGTTCCAATAGATCAGCTGTGTGTTCTTTACCAGTAGAGCACATTCAGCACAACCTCTGTAGAGCAACTGCTCTATAGATAAAGAAACTACAGCTGAACCTCTTCACTCCCAACACAGTATCAGTGTCGCTCATGATTCCAGCATGTGTCCTCTTACCTATTATTCCAGGCTTGTAGCATCTCACAAAGCCCTTGCTTTTTAGCTATAAGAGACTCAAAAACAGATTGCAGCTGTTGAGGTGTGTCCAGTGATGATGAAAGCAGCCTTGCTTGGATTTTCTCAGTCCAGTTTCGAAACTCTCCTTCTTCCATCTGCCAAAAGGAGAACTGTCAGTTATCTCACCAAGATGACACAAGATCTGAGTAGCTCCTCCACACACTTGGCCTATGGACCACTGATGTAAAAATAGCCTATTACCTCCTTTTGGGCAAAGAGGTCTTCCATCTTCTCTTCCCTCGTTTTGCTGAAAGTGTCCGTTTTCAGAGAAGCAAGCCGATCATCCACAGCAAGATACACTTGTGACACCCTGTCAACAACGATGAAGAGAGTTAAGCTGTGACTACTTGGACCTTCTTCAACATTCTTTAATAAAAGTCTGAATGTGTTTAATGTTAGCATTTAAGAATACAAAAGAATATAAGACAGCCTTCCTGCACAATAAGCTATCCAACTGTATTCACAGAGAAAGCTGGGAAAACTTCATTAGTAATAGGAGAAACCTAGAAGTAACATACACTGACATTAGTCTCCACAATTTATTCTTAGCAGTGGAAGTGGTCAGAGAGCAATACAAATGCCTCAAACACATTACTAACACAGGAGAACTGTTGTGTCATCTGTGATTAGGAAGAATCTGGGTCTGCAAGCTATACCTCCAGCAGCAGGGCTCAGAAAAAAGGAGTACCACTATTTCAGCTCTAAACAAAGCTCTACAGGTTTTGAAGTCAGATGGTCACAGAGACATCCAGCAATATAGGAATGCTGTGACCAGGCAGAACAGGAGTCTGGCTGGATTTAACAGACTTTTCATCAGGCCTGTCTTCCACCTTTTTGTTCCTACATTTAAAAAGTGTCTATGCTCACTGCTGCTCACCTTGGACTACAAGGACGTACAGTCTGCCTGCTGTTACCATACTCAATGGCTAAAAAGGCAAAGACTTTTATACACCAGACAGTTTCATTGCAACATGATCAATATGACGACAACAGTTCTGTTTGGACAAGAGATTTGAGCAAAGTCTTTGCAGTTTTTTCGGGGCTGAAGAACTGAAACTCAGTCAGATGTTGTATAAAGGAACATTAGGGTAAGAGTACAAAGTATAACCTGCAGTTTTCAGGGTTGGCCTTCTAGGACCATCTTTTCCATTTCATTTTTAGCATTAGAGAGAGGAATTAAAAATACTTTAACTGTGCATTTCATAAGGTAACATTTTAGACACCTGCTGGTGGTCAATCTTTCAGTCGCTTGGAAACATTATTCAGAAATATGCTATATGACTCAGACACCAGTGCAACATTGAGGGATAGAGAAGAAAAGAATCTTAGATTCTACTGGCAAAGTTTAACCTGACTTGCCAGCAGACAAAGAGTTGAGATATTAGTACAGACAGAGCAAGCAAAGGTAAGAAAGATTTCAATACCACTGTCCCTTGGAAGTATATATATGCATACCTGTTTTAAACTATTACTTTTCTATCAAATAATGAATATTTAGCCAAATCTCATCATACTAGCAAAAACAGTTATGTGTTCTGCTGATAAAAGTACAAAATACAAAAAAGATTAGGAAGACATGAAAAACAAAGCTTACTTTTGTGAGAAATCCTTGAGATCCTGCAAAATAGTAACTTTCAATGGAGCCTGTCGTTTGATGTAGATCTTGGGGAGTGGGACACACACTTCCAGCAGCCGGATTGGAGAATAGCTGAGAGGGCAATACAACAGCTTGTGACAAGACCCACACCACACAGCACTCGTTCTACACCATACTGAGGTTTGAGGTCCTTATATGAAAAAGGGCACTGTCAATGTGTCCTGGGCTTTAGTTACTCCTAGCAGCAATAACACTGTTCGTGTATCTCCCAGGCAAGAAGTAAAACCACAAATCATATTGAAAAACCAAATTTTTGAAAGCATTCAGAATTAGATAGGGAAAAGCAGTTCCCTTCTGTATTATGAACAGGAACCATCCACTCTTGGAACACTGCCCACCACAGCTAGGATAGTGATGCCTCCCACAAAGCCCTCTGCAAGACAGCACACAATCCTGCACTTGTGGTTATGGTACAGTTACGCTATCGCTTGCTTCACAGTGAAGGACAGAACTGATGAATCCTTACTAGAGCCTATGCTTCATACAGTACCAGAGACAGAAGGAAGTCTTTAGCAGTGCAACTCACCTGAAAGATGCCACCATCTGATTATAGGAAAAATACTGGTGATAGTCATGGTGAATGGAATGCCCACAAGGCTCTGCATTGGCCCTTCGAGTGTACTGGTACCCATAGAATCTCAGCTCAAGGTATTTTGCAAAAGACATAGACCAAGAGTCATTGGAAAGAGGAACAACTGGTGTCACCTGAAAAATTGAAAGGAAAGTGTCTAAATTTCATCCTTCAAACAAGATTACAGACAGGATAATCCAGGCAGCGATCTAGCATTTCTAGCACCAGAAGCACATATGACCCTGAAAAATACTTAACAACAAAGATAGCATTTATGCATACTTAAGGCCAACGCAGTTAAAATAAGTCTGATAAACAACAACTGCTAGCTGATTATGAAAGGTGCTAAGCTGGGGGAATCCAAACATACCCTTGATGGAAGCTTATTTCTGGGACGCTCTTTCTCTGTATAGAGTCAATTTCCAGCAACCCAGCCAGCAGCAGCAGCCATATCATATACTTTTTCCCTAGTGATTCTCCAGCTACAAATGCACTGGCACTGTTTTGCAGCTTATTTCAACTTCAGAAGTGCTTGCAAGCTTAGAGCAGACATCACTTTACACACACTTAACAACCTCAAACACGTGTTTACATGAGCACACAAAAATAAAAGGTTACAGAGCAGCTGCAGACACAGCAGCACAGGGCTTGCTGTCAGCAACTGTGTCAACCTCCTCCAGGTATCTGTAAATCCAACACTCATGTTTAAGACAGCGTAAGTAGGTGACCTGAGTCATCTATATGGGTAATTCAGATGTTTTGCATTTCAGGTACTGCATGAATCTTTTTTCATTAAGTTTTATTCTGGTCTCTTTGAAAGCTCTTCATGTTTAGCTGGACATGAGTATCCAGTTAGCAATGTTTTCTTAGCTAAATTACAGAACAAGTTTCAGATAATACACAATCTTACTATCTTGTGGGCTTTTAAAAGCAATTTAATATTTCTCTAATTAAGATGTTACTTTCTAATGACTACTTAAGGAACTCCAGACATCACATCGATGCAATGTAGGCTGTTCAGTGCACAGCAGATCAAAGAAAGCAAGTGGCTTTAGCCAATTACTGTGTCAGTAGGTCTTGGTGTCTGCCCTTTCCCATATGCTCATAAAGATTCACTGCAAGAAAGGGACCATACTCTTCACCTCCAAGTGGGCAACTCCATTTTTTCTGTTTTGAGCTATCCTCTCAGAGTCGGTTTTGACACTTTGCAACAAGACTACCTCACACAACATTTTTCACCCTCAACGGCCCTATTTCTAAAAGAGGAATTTGTAGGTAACATGAGAACATATGTATCAGTAACAGGTTTTCTGCCAGTTTAGCCATAGCTCCAGGAATGAGCACTTTCTCAAACATGCTGCTTTTCCATATAAAGCCAGTCACAATAAGAATACTAAATTGGAATAGCAATGATTCTCAAGTCCACATCCTTACCTGTTTGCAGAGTCTGCACCAGGAATAAGTAAGGATGGTGTGCTGGTAGCCAGGGACAGGGGAGTCCAACTCCTTTAACACAATCTGCACACAGCCTTGCCCATGAACAAAGCGACGAATGTGGTGCACCATTGGTGTTTCACAGAACATGCTGGGGCATTGGTAGGAAGGCCTAACAGAAAGAAATAGAAACATTTATGAATGATCACATACCAGGCATTGTTGAAGAAGCGATTCAACAGATCTAATATGCCTTTTAATACCATGGTACTACTTATCTTCACTGCAAAAGAGTTTACCTGTAAACAGGTAGTGAAGGCTGTTTCTGCAGAGCAGTTTAGAAGTAGCACGTAGTGAAGTTCCATTGACAGCAATGGCTGTCTAGGTCCCAAAAACAGTCACTGGATACTTGTTGCTATCACCTTTGTACAATGAATCAGTTTCTATCAACATATTCTGTATAAGGATCAAAGCTCTCGTGGAAGTCCTTCGAACCAAATTAAAAGACTGCTTTGGCAGCGTACCCAAGGAAATGCTACCAAGGACAAGGATGTGACAAAGAGCCTTCAAAATGGCAATATTTCAGCTCCTGAAGGAACAGGTAAGCAACACAGTGCCATAGAACATCTTTAAACAGTAAAACCCATGACCTTGCTTTGGATGAATTTTTTTAAGTAATGGAAGAAAGACCAATACCAGAAAAACAAAAGCTGAATTGTTTAAATATCAAAGTCAGATAAGATATTTTTCAAAACCAGAAAGAGCCTGAAAAAGCTCAGATTCTCCTTGCTCATGTGAAAAAAATAAAGAATTTTAGTTACTGAAACTATAGAGATTGAGAAGCATTCACTTTAGCACACACTACCTAATTAGCAGAGAGAAGCAAGAATTAAAAAGTGGGCAGCTAAGCACCTTCTCAGTGATCACCACAAGGAGAAATATATGTTCCTGCAGAAGGCTGAACATTGAGAGCCTACTGCTGCTGCAAGTGGCCAATGGAGAGAACAGAGTAAGCTTGTCTTTTGAGCAGGTTACCTATCCAGCTTCACAGCCTGCTGAGACTCTGCATGGGGTTGTGACAGTGCCAGTTATTACATAAACGTAAAAAATTACACCTCCGTGAGCTGAAATAAATGACACAGTACTTGGCCAAGGCTGAAAGTGTTCTGGACTGTTAACACCGGCCACCTTGCACATGTGACAAAGCCTTACTCTGAGACACTAAATGAGTAGTGTTACCCAACACTTGTACGAACTTTCAAAGAGGAACCTCAGAAAATTGTGACCAGTATAATTGCTTGTCTTGAAAAACAGACAGAATACATGTTCAGACTCTTAACTTGGCCCTTAAACCCTAATTGCTACAAAAAGTGCTAAGTGAACACATTTGTCTATATGAACTTATAAAAAGGCCTTGTTTCATAAGCTGTTTCACTTCCTCATGAAGGGAAGTAAGGAGGACGGGCAGGGCCAAAATAGGAAAGCAGTGGATGCTTGCTTGTAACAAGTGAGCATGAGTGAATTAGAATAAATTCCTCCTTACCTGAAACAGTAGCGCTCCAGAAAAATCCCTAGAGTTAGATCATTTTTCCCATAGAACTCCATGGTCACAATCCTAAAGCAGAGCAAGAAAAGCTTTAGAGACTGGATGCCACCACCATTAGCTGTGCAATGGCCTTTAGGTGCACAGATCTGCACCCACTGCTGGCTTGTTGACAGCCCTGTATAACTTCAAATATTTTTTTTTTTTTCCATTTGACTACTCTTCTAGATCCATGCTGTCAGGTTTGCTAATAATGAGATCAAAGTCCTAGTAAAACAACTTTAAACTTGACATTTAAAAGTCCAGTACAATTCAACTGCACTTCTGAAGATTATTTTCAAAAATATCCAAGCACAGAAGTCTAAACAGCTTTAAGCTTCAAGTACTAATGTTTAAACAGCTACAAAAAGGGAACATCCATGACATGCAAAAGCCTCAAGAAATCCTTATTCTTCTAGAATATTTAATAGCAACTTGAGTTTCCCCACAACCTGAGGTGACCAAGCCATTTAAATTGTGTATCAGTTTAAGTGTCCTAATTCAGACATCCTCTCATTGTTGCTGCTTAGTGAGCATATCACCATATTCTCTGGTTCATTTCTAAGCTTTTACAGGAACTTTAGAGCTTTCCCTGTAAGAGGGTTATCTCTTTATTTTCACCTAAGTTAAATTATTCAAATCACCTAAGCTAATGATTAAACAACAAGACTTGTCCGGTTTACTAGAGATAAAATGTGTCATAAGTTGCACACAATTAGCAAATTACAGCCCCCTAAGCTGGAAATAAAGCTCTTATTACTGATGACTATAGTATGAGAAAGATATCAATATATTCCAATGCCACCGTTGGATAATACAATCTACAAGTATTCCAAGATTCTCACAAGGCTCATTTTGGGGCTTGGGCATTGTCCTGTGTTCATTTACACTAACTCTTCTCCACAAGACTGCATGCAGTGCTCCCCATACAGAAACATTACTCTGCAGTGAAACACTAAAGCATTTGGTTTCAGGCTGGGCTTTCTCATTCATGCCTTGGGTATTACAGGGGTTGTGCAATACTGCTGTAGATTCACCTGACCACGCGAGACTAAAGTCTTTTGGCAAAAGTTTCTGTTACAGGATGGGCACAGGGAGTGCTCAAAGAAATACTGCTATGAGGCAGGCACTGACTAGGACTTTGTGAAGGAAAGAATAGCAACTATCCAAGCTGTAGAGAGTAGTTTTTATACCAGGGGCTAACACAGGCACTTGGAGCATTGCTGGACTGAGCAGAAGAGCTGCTGAAGAGAACACAGAGCCTCTGATGGTTTACTGGACTCAGGCAATCCACCTAGTAAAGAGAAAACAACTCATTCACTGGTTACAGACACCTCCATTCACACACAACTTCTGCTGAAAAATTCTATTCTAGTAATTTTACTCAAAGACAAATCTCTGCTTTCTCCTTTTGTACAGATTAACTTGGCATTATCTCCCAGCCTTGGATAAACTTGTACTATGTATCATTGCTAACTGCCATTTTTAGAATAACATAACTCATATGCATAACAAAACCAATGAACATGTGTTTCTGTGGTAACGAAGCCAAGAGGAACAGAAAACAATAAAAGCCCCATGACAAACATGCAGAGTCTCTAAATTACCGTATGATGTAGGACATCTTAGATTCAAAACTCTACCAATATACTATAATTCAGTTACTCATTCAGGCTATAGAAAGCCTGATTTCCATCTTTCTAATCTCTGGGACGAAATGTACCATGCTGCTCTTGGAATGGAGCTGTTTTCCTTTCCACACCCTACAAAACCATGATGAGTTACCAAATACTTTTCTTTGATCACTGAATAAATTTAAAACAGCATCAACCAGTCTGATCCAGAGCAAGGGCTACTCTTACAGTTTATAAGATTATGGCCTGTGAAGCTACAGAGATACAGCTACGTTTAAGTACCAATTAAAAAGTGACTTCTGCTCACAAACACAAAGGCTGATTGGCTCAGGGACCAAAATGTTTGACTGTTTCAAGAGATCAATTCTGCTACTCTCATTCATAGACATTTTTCCTAAACAACTCACAATTCAAGAAAGTCCCAAGATCCTTTTCCTCATATACAAGTTAGTTACCTTCATGGCAGTTTACCAAAATTTTTAATATTTTTATTACAAACACATACTCCCTTGCTTTCGCTTTCAAATTCCAAAGATTCTTCCCCTCCGTTATGTGATTCTCACTTTTCTTCAGACCACCCAAACTCTTACAATCAATCAAGTACTTTAATGTAATTACAGCCTACTGCTGTTTCCAAGACATTAAGCCCTCTGAAAATGAAAGCACATTTCTACAAATAACCAAATACAAGGAGCAAGAAAGCTCAGTTTAAGAAACTTCTTAGGGTTTGCTCCCTCTTCATGGACTCACTTTCAGAAATCAGTTAGGCGCAGCCCAGTCAAACAGGCAAAACTGATTCTGGGCTGACTGAGCATTTCTCAGAGAAATTTTGCAGTCTCTTGTTCTGAATGATTGCAGAGCACCACAATCTAAAATGGAGCTATGACCCAGTCAAAAAAAACAAAACAAAACCAAAAAACCACAATCAAACAGAAAGAAACAGACAAAAAATATCCCCTCTGGTTTATGAGACCCCCTATACCTTCTGTATACCATGAGAAACTGATGAGTTTCAAGAAGCAAATCAATCTTACCTTATGAGACCATGAGGATTCACTCTGAGCCAGTCCCTTCTCCTCCTCTTCAGTTCTGCTCCCAGTTTTTCCAGTAGGGACACTAGACATATCCTTATTTTGGGCAAAAGGATCTGTGCTTTTCTGTAGTATCCTACCTCCCCTTGCCCGATAGTCAGCCAGCATTCTGGCTAAGCTCTGGCTATCACGTAGATGTTCTGCTATTCTAGTATTAACCAGCTCGTGGGAAGGTAAGATTTGGACAGCCCTGGCTTGGATACTCCCATTCCTCCCCTGTAGTCCAGAGAGATCCCGCAACAATTGCTTCTTCCTTCTGCTCTCCAACTCCTTGTATTCCTTATTGAGGAGAGGAGACCAATAAACTTGCTCAGGAAAGTATTCCCGGGCAGGGCACCTCATGCCTTTTTCAGTCAAAAGAAATGGTTCACGGAATGTCAGTACTGGAGAAATGCAGAGAATGACATCTTTCAATTCCTGCTTAAATGCTGCAGAGTAAGTTTTGAGACGATCCTCAGATGAAGTTACCTCTTCTGTGACATATAAACCAGTATCATCCTGGAGAGGGTCTCTGAAGACTCTCATCTGACTCTTGGATTCCTGCAAATCATCTGCCTGTTGAAGAGGCTCTAGTGCCTGGTTATCCAGAGAGGCCAAGTGCTGGTCCATGCCATGGAGGGGCAGTGGGGATGTTTCAGGTATTGCACGAGGTACAGAGCTGAACACTGCAAACGGTGACTCCACTTTGTGGTGCTCTTGCTGCTTGGAGGACACTGTTTCCAGCTGACTGTTCTCTTGGTCACCTCTGTCAAATACACCTTTTGGCTCAGGCAAACTGACCTCAGAGGACACTGATTCAGAGATTACAGGCAGCTTTTCAGAGGATAGTTCAATGTCTTTGACTGCTGTGCTGAAGTCCTCACCATTGAAAAGGTTCTGTTGTTCATTTTCATCTCCTGGTTCCTCAATAAGGGAGTGAAAGGAAGTGTTTTTGGTGAGAGTGGGGGGCATGGCAAACTCATCCATAAGAAAAGAGATTTCCAGCTGGGAATGATATGCCACACAGACCATGAAGATCAGGATCTCCTTCACACGAGCCAGCTCATACTCTGCAGCACCACACAACTTGATAGTGCAACCCAGGTGCTGGGGACACCCTTCAAAGAACATCAGGGGTTTTGTCTGATCTAGAAGTAAAATATGGGAGTTAGGATGACAACTACAGTTAATCTGCTTTTAGACACCTCACACATCAAAGAGATTGTAAAGGAGACTAAGAGCAAGTAATATTGGTAGCTGCAGAAGTCGACATTACTGTACTGAAACAACTTACTTTAACAAGGAAATAAAGCATTTGCTATAAATCTTCTCCTGTTTTATAAAACAAGCTATCATAAAGTGAAGGCCACATGGAACACCCTGACCTAAACGGAGTATTCTAAGATCACTGTAGACTCTGCACCAGTGGGCAAAAGGATCACTTCCCTCCCAGACACATTTGCTCATCCTTACAAATCAAAAGCCTATGACATCCTGAGGGCAATTTAAAGGCTGGAAGGGGCAATGAGGAAGTGGAATGGGAAATGTTCAAGGACAGATCTGATGGAACTTGGAGCAACTTGGTCTAGTGGAAGGTCTAGTTCCTGTCATGGCAGAGAAGTTAGAACTAAATGATTTTTAAGGCCCCTTCCAACCCAAACCTTTCTATGATTCTATGAAGAGATGCAAAGATTGCATCTCCACAAAGATCTGCATTCACAGCATTTATGTGTGCCAGCACCACTGGTAACCTGTCAAGCAGCATTTCTTCTTTCCTTTGTAGGCTCCTACCGCCTAGGGGAGTTACAGAGAAAAAGGAACCTTTCTCAAAGGTGCACAATGACCGAACATGGCAAAGTGTGCACAATTTGCAACAAGGCAAATTTTGATCGGATTTCTTAAAGTAGGACCAGATAACCTTTTGAAGTCCCTTCCAATACAGGCTGTTCTATGATTCTCTTATTCCAATGCAGAAAAATTCTTAACCGTGAGACAGCCTATGAAATCTCCACTCTGCAATATTTTCAAGAGCTGGCTAACAAAACCTTAAGAAATCTGGTGCTGCATTGAAATTAACCCTTCCTGTTTTGAACAGGAAGTTGGACTAGACAAACTACAGTATGTGGGATGAGAAAAAACAGTTTGGAAGAAATAAATCAGTCAAATCAAAATCTAAAGAGTGTATTTTCTTAGTGAGATCATGCTTTTCTCTGCACAGGCAGTTCACTGTAGTTCCAAGAAGTAGCAGAAATAAAATGAGTAGGATGATACACGATCACACAAGGAAGCCAACAGTTCAGATCTATTTAAAAAGGAGCAAAGCATTCATCCTTTCACACACATAGGCTAAGGCACATAAAGCTTTACTCACCATTGGGCAACTGAAAAACTTGCATATAAAATTTATGACAGGTCCCCAACTGTGGTTTGGTCAAGAGTTGATCCATTGACATCACTAAGTCTCCCTGGGTCATTCGACTCACCCGGTCTAACACTTGCTGTAAAAATGGAAACAACAGTAAGAATCTACAATGCAAAGAGGACACTGGCACCCTTACCTCGCTCTTTACAAATCCAAAAGACACCACTGTAATCCATGAAACCTCTCACTGAGGTGCAAACGCTCAGTTAAACCCAGTTCCACAAACCCACATCCACAATATACATAAATCTTAGAAATACAGTTGTGTAAATATTTCTGGTGACATTGCACCCTGCCTAGAACTTCTCACTTAACTAGATTCAGACACCTCCAGGAGGTGCAGGGCAGTTAGCATAATGCTGGTTCTGCCAAGAGCTCAGGTAACTCCCACAGCTATTCTCTGTTTGGCTGTTTGTACCCTGCTCACAGGGACAGAGGCTCTCTGGCAATAGCTGAAGACCCACATATGATTTGCTGTGCTGATATCCACACATGGATATCAAAGTCAACTAGAACTGAAGCAGGGTACAAGGACCCATCAAACAAGGACACAGCACAGTAGCTGTGAAGAGCTGAGGAAAAAGCAACTCTCCAGATCTGCCTGTCTTACCTTCTTGGAAGAGAACATTTGGTTAGAGAAGAAAATAAGACAACTCTTGGCTTTCTCCAGGGAGTTTGCTACAAGGAGTCATTAGAAATCTACCACAAGGCCAAATCTAACTCTGACCAGAAATGCTCACCGGCTTGACATTGATGACCAGAGTGATACCATGCTCTAGGAGCATGTCCTGGGCAATCCTGGACACAGTCTTCTCAACAAGGACCAAATTGGGCTGCACGTCAACTATCCGCTGTACATAGTTTTTCAAGAATTCCCTTTCCTGCAGACAGGAACAAAGCACAGCAGTGAACTACTGCAAACCCATCTGGAAAACAAACCCACTTCAATGCTTAATATTACTTATCGCTTCATTTACATACTGTCCTATCCTATAAAACAGGGAGAACAGCTATCCAGAAAATACCATCAGTAGTCCATTGTGAACATTTTCCCACACCCACAGCACAACACCGGTTTATCAGTAGTATTTTATAAGCATTTCATAAATAAAAGGTCTATGTATTTCAGTGTTTTCATATTTAAGGCACATCCCTGTTCACAGAGGCAGGGCACCTGTTCCAAAGTGACACTTTCTAGTTCACCACTCCATTAGGTTGGTGGTTGTTCCATTTTTTCAAGCCTGACAAAAAATAAAATGGGTGTGACCTAACCCTCACCTACACTAACTTTTCAAATATTTCTTCATGCACCTTAACCTTACATAGCTCTAATACTGTATAAGGAACATACAGTTCAGAAGGTCTCTATAAAAACAAAACTTTCCTAAAATGCTGTATTGTGAGAATCAAAAGCTCATGTGTTCTCAGGACACATAACTTGAGGACAAAAACCCTCAGTGCAAGGCTGCAAGTTTGTACTGTATTTACTGCAGCAGCTCTCTTAGCTAGCTTACTAGAGGAGGAAGGTTCTCTTTTCTGTGCAATCTCACTCATTCAACTCCACCTTACACACTGAAAAAAATGCACCAATCATGATTTTGTTTGGGTTATTTTAACCAAGAACAAAAGCATACTCACCTGAAGTACTATAGGCTCTATGCAGGTAAACTTTGTTTCTTCTCGATAGAGGTACTCAATTGAGCATTTTAGCAAAAGGATTCTGGGATTTTTTAAGCAAGAGTTCATCTAAAAAAGACACAAACACAGTTAAAACAAAAATATATATACCTGGAGAAGAAGAAGTACACAAGAAAAAGAGACAGATTTCCCATGATTAGTCCCTGCTACCCCCTTTAAAGTGTCTCAGCTATCCCCCCCTGCAGACCCAACTACACATTCTTCCTTCTTCTGAAGTTGTTATACCCAGTTATTGGAACTTCACAGGTACTGTCCATAAGCAGGCAATGCTAGAGAGAATTTCCAGTCACTGCTAAGAGCCCCAAAGTCTTGATTCACTTGATTCATGCACACAGTTCACTTTTATCGTGCCCTCCTGCCTCAGAGACCCATTTTACTGTACTATTCTAAGCCAGAACCACAAATGCCTTTTTCTGGCTAAAAGTTGGGGTAATTAATAGATGCCTCATGTTCTGGTAGAGCTGGAAAGGATGTTTTTCTATACATGCATGAGGAGAATTTCTCCCCCAAAATCTCTGGGCTAGAAAACAAAACAGCTTGGAAAAGAAATGCTTTAAAAGCCATTCTTGTTTGGTGGCTCAAAGCAGAGAAAGCTCACAAACCTCCCAGGTGGTGAGAGAAACCTCCTGACACAACAAGCAAGTCAGAGCACCGTTGTTTCCACAGCATGCACTAAGTAAGATTAATCAAGCTGCATTACCTTTTTGTGTGCAACATTCTTAGTGCAAACAAATCCATTCACCACCATGGAGTCAAATTTCTTTCCACCAGGGATCTAACAAAGCAAAGAACATTTTTAGAACTGTCATGCACTCCCACATCTTGTAGCGCAGTAAAGGTAATACATAGAATACATATTGTAGGTGATGTACAAACTTCAGCTACACCCTCAATTATCAGATGAAAGATCAGTTACAGTCACGCTGGACACAAGTCTTTCCCTTTAAAGCCTAGCAAACTTAGGACAACATGAAAAGAAGTAATGAGTTCTAGGACTTCTACACCCCTCCCAAGATATGCTTATTTGTTAAACCAGTATACGCCAGCACATGATAAGGGAACCTAATTTTCCCTTATTAAACAGGCCATGAGGAGCATATACCTTTGCATATGTCATTTCCATTAAGTAAATTGTAAGGAAAGGGAGGAAAATATATAAAATAAAGAAAGAAAATGAAAAAACCCTCTACCTACCAACTGAACATATCAAACAATTGACTGGTGTGCCTGCAGTCACAGGCAATCCCAGGCATAATAAACAGCACGAAACAGGTTTCTGAATAACATGTTTCAGAGGACATTCACGTTACCAGCATGTGAAAATAGCAGACAGCTATGAAGAGCTTTCACCTCTAAACAACTGGTCTTTGAACTGGCATTTCAGGAGAAGCAGGAACAAGTGGTGCTGCCTGAAGAGATGCCACAGAACTACCACCAGAATCATAAGGTTCTCCTGAGATCTCATGTGGCTTTCAAACAAGAGTATTGCTGAGGTGAATTTGGCCAAAGAAAGCTAAGCCCAAATCTTCAGTCCTCAGTCACACTAACTCCTTGGATGTTATTTTCACATCAGACAGACTCTCAGAAGGAAGTCTGCATGCCAGAACTCCAGACTTACAGTTCAACAGTGTCAACACTGCGCCATCTGGCAGAACTGGATACGCCATTCCATAACAATTAAGTTTTCCTCTTGAAGAAAGTCATTGTACTTGACATGGGAGGAGTTGAATCCTCCATAATTGATAGGTACAGCACAACAGATTGCACACCATGTCCTGCAAGCCATTTATCTAGCATTTGGTACATCTCCAATTCAAGCGCAAAACAAGAAGAAACTGAAAAATGAATCAAGTCATTACGGAGGTGTTACTCTTTGCTACCTTCTGCAGCTTACAGTCTGAAAGAAGAGGTCAGCCCCAGGGCATTAAAACACTTTTCACAGCATGCCAAGTTCCCTCTGTGCAACATTTTCTAGAATCCCACCTTATCCCAAGGCGAAGTCAGCCAATTACAGTACTGAATATGCTGGGGGCAGTGGAAAGGGGACTATTCTCTTCAAACAAGGGGTACTGCCAACAGCCACACCCTTTTGTTTCCCTACATCCACTGCTTGAAACTTACTTTTTTGATGTGGACAAACTGGCGGATATCCATGTCATCATCTCTCTTCTTGACATCTGGCCGTACCGTTTGAACCACCTGGCAGACCACGGGTACAATAATATCCCTCCAGGACAGTGACAGGGACTCATTGTATAGAAGCTGCTGCAGCAGTGCCATCATGTGGTTGTGATTAGCACACCTATAAAAAAGGCAAAATAAAGAGATTTCTCATTTTAAAAATATAAAAATACAGTCCAGTGATTAGCTAAAGTCACATTTCAGAAGTAAATTTCTTAACATTTGCAATGCAGAAGTCGTCTGAAGGAACAGTTGCCTAGAATGTTCTACAGTCAGCTCTGGCCCTGTACTCAATATATAAACATCACAAGATAAAAAAACAACCAAAATGTACTGTAAAAATGCTGTGTTCTTAATGCAAATTAGTTCCTTGTATTGCCTACTGTAGTTGAAGTCCCACTGAAAGTTGGTGGAATAGAGGGGCTTCAGAAATTGTTATTCAAGATAGGCAAATTCCTTTTTCTACGTGTTTCTTACAGCAGCCTTTCCATGGCTTGTTTCTCCCCATTCTCTTCTCTCAGCAGATCCAGATTGCTGTGGTGCCAGCCTAGGGGTGTGAATAAGAGTTCTTTGGACTTCTCCTCCACCCTCCTGTTGAATAACGACTCTGCAAGAGACAAACCAACCTTGTTAATATACGGTCACAGTTGAATGCTTGTGTCTTTCTGAAAGGCTACTTTGAAAAGGAAAGAATTTACTAAGACATAACTCTAGAGCTCCTGAAATACTGAGTTTAAGGTAGATGTCATGGTCCTCATTTTGAGGGGGACTGACACTTTCAACCACTATATTGTGTAGTAACTCCTTAGAACTGTTCTCTGTTTTGCAATACCAAAATTAGAAGTTATTTCAGCACAGTCCGTGCCTTGAAAGAGTTACTAGGTCATTTCCTACATGGTTATTACAATATTATAGAGGCAAATTATAAACTTCCACATTGACATAATGGCTGACTATATTCTAAGTCATTTATACAAGTAGTATATAAATGTTCATCAAGCAAGTATGTAAGCCTTCAGAGCTCAAGCTTAAAACTCCTCAGAGTTAAGCAAAATCTTTAGACAATACTAATCCAAGGAGGACCACTAAAGAAAAAGACTCTTAGAAAACAACAATTAACTTCTTCCAGATGATCCACACACAAAATTAGCTGTGTAGAAGATTAACAGAAGCTACATTAATTTCCCCCTTTGTTCTGCAAAAGCTCAGTTAAAAACCAAACACCTGTTCAATCCAAGACTTTATTTTTCAGGCTAGACAAACATTGGGGTTTCCTCCTTATTTCCTCCTTTTATGAGCACATCAAAACCAATAGCATTAACTGGGAAGAAAACTAAGCCCACAAGTGCATCTGGCCATGATACTGGAAAGCACATGGGTTTAAAAACTCATAAGTGCCTGTAATGGCCTTTCATTTCAGAAGAAGTGATGATGATTATGACATGAAACCCAGAAAGATTTAAGAGAAGAAGCTTTAAGCTATTCTGTAGAAGTGTAATTAATTGTATCATATCTTCATTTGCTTGCACAGGAAGTTAAAAATCAGTTACATAAATTTATTGGTGCAGAAACTGTGAACAGACTTGCCACTTACACTCGTTTTTTTAAAAAAGTAAAAGCTTTTCTTTGAGTCATTTTGAATGCAGGAATCTAAGAAGTGAAAGAAACCTAAGCTTGAAAGTGCATTCAAAAAAGTCCAAGTATAGTTTATATATCAGTTTTGCCACAAAATATTTCAGATTTACTGTCAAGTAAACATTTTGAAAGGGTCAGTGCTCTATTAAAGGAATATTAAGGAATTTCCATCCTTATATTAAAAAACACACAACAGCAGTATTTGAAATTTTTCCTTACCTTTAATAAAAGCGTCACTTATAGAGAACATCTGCTGCCCTCCGTTTTCAGGATTCAAGTATTCTGAAAGAAGAGAGAAGAGGGATATAGGTGGAGACAAAAAAAAAAAAAGACAGGTTACACTGGTGTGCCCATATAATTACAATGTACACGCCCACAACCAGAAGAAGCAGCATTACTCATCGAAGTGTTTAGTCACCAATTTAGCAACAGCTTGGTGAGTGGTTAGGACAAGAACATCCTCTCATTCTTGTTCTAACAAAAAAACTCTACATGTGAAGAAACAAAAACAAACAAAGTAGACGTGAGTAAAGACTGAACTAAGAGTGCACTTTTCCAGCTGACAGAGACTACCCTTTTCTAGACCTGAATATAAATGTGTTAAGATGTGATCAGACATCATGGGAATAGCCTCCTCACTCAGGTCTAAAAATGCAGTTTCTGAAACCATCTTGGTCACCCACTCCATTGAACCACCTCAGACTGAGGGAGAGACCAGCCATAAGGTTTATCATACAGTGCAAGAAAAAGAAGGCAGCCTGCCTTTCAAGAGCTTAAGGTCTCAAATCTAGAACAGTTCAGTGTTTTGAGGAATACATGCTGACAGAGATGACCTCCCGGAAACAAAGTAGAGCAAGAGACAAATCACTTTACACGTGGGAAATATAGTTAGAGCCTGGTGCTAATAATGCCAAGGTTGTGGATTCAATCCCTGTATGGGCCATGCACTTTAAGAGTTTGATTTGATGGATCCCTTCCAACTCAGAACATTCTGTGGTATCTCTGAAATAGGAAGAAGCTCCACCTACTACCCTCAATTAGCTTGCTAGATCTTAATCTTCCATGCTGACCAGGTACAAAAAGCTTATTTTCTCCAGAAGCCATCAGCTTGTTGTGCCTTTAATTGGCCCCTTACTTATACAAAAAGGGATTCTACAATGAGAAAACAAGAACAGTAGACCAACTGCTTATACAGCACAACTGCCTGAAGCCCAAAGCCAACCCTTCATCATCTTTTCTGACAATGCTCCAGACCCATCCCAAACAGAACACAAAGCCAGGCTGCTTTCAGACACCAACAGAAAGCAACAGAAAGCTGACAGGACATAAACAATCACAAGGCTCTGAGCAGGAGCACTCAGGAGACTCCTTTCACGCCACCATTTTAAATATCTGAGCTTGATGCAAATAGATACTCAATAGAGTGTAAGTGTACCCAACAGAAGTTACAAGCCTCCTTTGCAGATTCCTGGTTATTTGAGATTCCTTTCATCTCTGGCTTAGTTTAAGAGTTCAGCACTACAATAAACTATTCCTTGATAAAAGCTGGCTTACCCTCAGCATTCATTCACTCACTGACTATCTAGAGAAATGTCATGCTCTACCTACACAAGAGCATGTAATACTAGCACCTCCATCCCTCTCCATCTTGCAACAGCCTCAGGGCATCAGCTCTTACTGTAAACACACTTTAATTAGGTCTGGTACAGACCCCTGACTGGCACAGCCAAAGCACAAGTTATCCCCAGCTGAAACCTAACCTTAGTTATGCTCTGGATGAAGACACAGGTAGCACCTCCAAACCACTTCTAGATTTGATCTAGTAATGATCTAGTTTCTTTCATCTAGGTGATCTTTAACGTCCCTTACAACCCAAACCACTCTATTACTCTTTCCAATACAATTTCAGCTCCCATAACTTCACTTCTGATTGGTTTCCAGGGAAAGTTCCTGACAAGGTAAGATACCATACCTCTTCTTAGCCCAGTCAGATAACACACTCAGAAGTGTGAGTCTGAGATGGTTTAGAATGGCTAACATGCACATTTCTTACCTCACATCATCCCTACATGCATCAAGCTCCACAAAACAAGGAAGAGGAATGGGGAAATGTTCCTGTAACTTACTTTATTACCTGAAAACTCAGGCACCTTCTCAAAAGAAGAACAAAAAGGGCTCCTTGCAACAGTACACAAAGCCTTGGCAAGCAATACTAAAAAGGAACTGTATATGGTTACTCAAATCATCTTCTCTTTGCCCCTCCTAACTACTTGCAGGCATCAAAAACTACACAAAATACCTCATACCATGATCAAGGATACCTGTCTGGAAAGATGTTTCTAAAACAGAATTTCACATATTGTTAACTGTATCTCTTCAAAAACAGCAAGTAAACCCCACATATAAAACTTATCATATAATCTCTTCCTCTAATTTAAATGCAGAGAATAATCTTACTTTGTTTCCCCTTCTGATATATACTATGTCTTTAGGCAGATGATACTATAAATATCATCTGCCTAAAAGTCACCATTCTCAGCTAACTCGGAGTCACCCAGATTTCATGGAAACACACCAGAAGTTAGTCAGCCTATAACACCACAAGAAGTTCTGCCATTAGAGCATACACAAACCACTCTGTGCTAAAACACAGCTGGTGGATACATCACCCGCCCTTGCTTCAAAGCAGCTGACCTCTGTGACTCTGGGAAATTGCACATCCCTTAATCATTCGAGAAACTCACAAACTGCTTAGATCAAAGCTGACCTGAACTTCTAGCACTTGATGTTTTCTATTGTCAGTCCTCCCCACAATGAATTTACTAGAATTTACACAGTCCTAAGGAAACTAAATTACAAGCTTCAAAAGGAAGATGAGATCTTCAGTTTCACTTCATTATTTCAAAGAAAGTCAAGTCACCATCACTCAGTCTAAGGACAAGAGACAACTTCAACACAGTCAGGCTAAGTAAGTGTGTCCATAACAGTCACAGGGAAGTTACTGATGCTGACAGTGGCAAATGCCTCATGTCACTGATTAACCACAGAGCTCTGTCTTAAAATAACCATCCATTTTACACAAATGCTTAACTATCCAGTTTTGGCTGTCTAATCATTGTGATTAGACGTTGTGATTCTAGAATCTTAGATGGCATATTTTCTTGAATATAGCCACGATAATCAGAAAAACAAAGTGAAAATCTTAACATTAACTTTATTATATAAAAGCCCCTGACTTTAATATATACAGAACTAAGTTTTAGAAGTCATGTGTTTCACTACCCTAGGCACTGCAGCATTCATTGTAGGGTTTTGTCCCTCCTTGCTACCCACAAAGTTTCAGTCTGTCTATTGCCAAGAAGTGTTCCTTGCTATTCAAGATATTGTCACTCATTTTAACTTGTTGCTCCCTGGTTAGATCTTTTCTCTAGAGATTTGCATGCCAGGAATTATAAACACAAACAAAATAAAAAAGGTACACTAACTTCTCTGTATTTGCAGATACACATTTTTCAAAAAGCTGCAGGATACCTACCTATCCACACTGCACTTCCATGACACAATTCCACCCTATCCCAGTTCTGGGCCTATTAGTGGTACTATCCTCTCAAAGGAAATCCATTCTCTTGGAAGAGATTGTTACCAGTTTTCTACTACAAATTACATCCTACAGAATACCCTGGTTAAGAGACCACATGTTCCAGAACATATACCAAACACCAGCAGAGATTCACCAAAGATATCACAGTGCTCCCAGCATACATAATTCATAGGCAGAAGTCTTTTTCCTTTCAGTCCCCTCACCACTTGCCTTTTCTGCTGATCTTCTCTGACCTCTCCACCATTAAAAACTTTCTCACAAGAGCTTTCTCACAAGAACTCACAAGAGTTCTGACTCTGAGCAACCTTGATTTGGTCAACAGTTTCCAAGAGAGAGAGGCTCTCTTAAATGTCCCCTTCATAATGTAGTGCTCCCCGTATAAGGAGATGAAAAGTGAAATATGTCTGAAACTAGACAAATACCCTACAAGTCCTTTGACACTTGGCAGAGCCAAACTGACTTCTGCCTGCTTTACTGCCATCACACACTGGTAAAGATAAACCTGCTACAGCTGTAAATTCATCTGATACCCTAGCACACCTGGGCCTGTTTCACACTCATTTAATCCAGCACCCCTCCTTCCTAAAAGGAATTCATTGGTATATCTCCCTCTCCTCAATTTTCCTTTCCCATAGATGCATTAGCTTTTCATTTGACTAGGGCATCAGCAAGGAACAAATTGAAAGGAACCAACAATGAGCTGGTGTCAGTAGTGCTGACAACCTATACCCAATTTTGGATCATCTGACATCAACTCAAACTTTTGAAACTGTTCTGCTTCTCTCTTTGGGGGAAAATAAGCAATTAGATTTCCTTACTTATATTTTTAGCAAATAACAAATGGTGACTACACTAGGCATCAATAAATGTCCCCTCTAATTTGTCTCATTCTGCCCCACGTCTAGCACACTCAGAAAGTCAGCTGTGACCACTTCTCCCTCACTGCCATCAGAGACCATTTCAGTTTCAGAATATGCAATCTGTATGCAAGCTTAAGGCTGCTGTTCCATTCTGATTCATAGCAACACAAGAGATCTCCTAGACTTCATAGAAGAATGAATTAATTAGGAGTACAAATTATTTAACACTAGATCATCTTTTAAAGTCAGAAACAATGAAAAGGTGGGGAGAAACAATAATTAAGAAACTACGTAGAAGCCACCAAAGACACAATTCTACAAAGCTGATGTAACGTTATGTAAAGCAGAGCAAAGACATCAACTACTACCCAACACATAAAGCAACAAAAATATAGACCCAAGCCAGTGGCAAGCCCCAGTTTCAGACAGCCCCTGAATCATATAGAGAATGCAGTTGTCAACAGGCAGGCACATGATTTCTTCCATAAGGATGTTGCTTATAGAGTCTTTCAATTTAGTACTTCTTTAGGGGAAAATCCTTTCTAAAGCAGTCTTCAACACCAAGTATTTGATTTCTTCCTACTTAAGTGGATGATCTCTTTTGAAGAAATGCTATGTATATGGATTAAATCAGGCCTTATTGTTTATCAATAAGATTCTTCTGTAAAATGTAAGCTTATTAAGGTACAATTTTAAGTCAGCACAGAATTCTTCCAAGTTAATCTTGTTCTTTTGTTCTCTGGGGTTTTATTTCTTGCTTGCTTTTTTACGTTCCATCTCCAACTGTAGTCACATATCAAACTGGTTTATGTGTGGATTCTTTTCCCACCTCAGTTAGCCAGAACACATATGTGCATCTGTCTATTATGCATGGACAAGAGACTTTGCTTCAATGGCAAAGAGAAAGTCACAGGGGAAGTTACACACTCTGCAGAAAAGGCATTTCAACAGGTCTATTGAGCCTCCTCAGAGGTGAGCACATCAAAACTGCAAGCAAGTGCCAGTTAAATATCATATTTTCCCCTCTGTAAGACAGCTACATAAGCAGTGTCCAAATAAGTCAGTAATATTAGGGCCAGCTCTCCATCATGTGCAACTCCAGCTGGTGACTACCTCGTACCTTTTTGGTCGGCAGGGTGAGGGGGCACGTGTGGGTACTTGGAGTGCTTCTTGATATGGAAGTTGACGTTGTCCAGCTCCACGTTCAGGCTGATGGAGGCGGCCGAATCACTGTCCATTGTGGACTGGAAGCTGCTGACTGAAGTGCGCTTGCTAGGGCTGGCAGAGTCTTTTAGTGTTGGGTGAGGGGGAAGATACAGGGAGGAGAAGGGTTCAAGTGGGTATTATGAGGGTACCAGAGAGGAGAAAAATTGTCTTTAATACATAAAGACCAGTGTGCAATAACACAGGAATACAGTATTTTCATCGTTCTAATCTTGTCTTCATGTGGGCACGCTGACATACTGGACATTCTTTAGTGCACTACCACAGGGCCCAAATCAAGCAGAAGTCTGCCTGAGAAACAGAAGGCAGCAATTCACATGCTTCTCCTTCATTAGAAGTATGAAGCTTTACCAGTTCCACTAAATTCCAAATACTGTATCCATTGTGAGAAAGTGGAAGACTAGACAGGCTATAGCTTTCTTAGATCCTTACGGCCCCAAGCGCACACACAGAAACACACAAATAAAGCAAGACATGGTTAAACTACTAAGTCCTGAAGGACTGGGGACAACAGGGGAGAAGGCAAAATGAGAACAAGACCCAGGTGAAACTTACTGGCTGAGTTGTCTTCCCCTTCATCAGCAATCTGCTCTGTGTCACTGTCATCAAACTTGATGTCTTTGAACCAGGATGGCTCGGAGTGGCCCTCTACAGAGTTCACAGAGTCACTGTCTGGAGATGGGGTTTCTGAGAACTCTGTGCTCTAGAAGACAAGGAAGGGAAAAAAGTTACTAAAGTGCAGCTCTCCTGAAATATTAAGCAGCCTACCACAAATGCAGGTCAGGCATTCTAAAAATCAGAGGATACTCTCAGTGGGCTGAGCCAAGTTAGTCATAGAGCTACTCCCTTTGGTATGAAGTAGAAACTCTTTGGGACAAGAATTTTTTAAAATTCCAGATGCTTAGTCTCTGCCTACACCCTGCTTCTAAGTGGCACTAAAGGGCAAGTTTATTATACTGCACATTTTCTGTCATCACATTCAGTTAAGTAGGTTTGAAAGCTTGCTGTCTCCAGCCAAGGTGGGTGACAGCCTTATCTTTTTCCCAGAAACCAACGCACACAGCTTTTGGTGGAGCCTAATTCTAAGTTCCTGGAGCAATTCTTCAACTGACCAACATACCCCCAGGAGTTTCAATCCAAGATGGGCTCTAGCTGGACCTACTGTGTCAAAGCAAAGACTGGCCAGATTGCCTGAGAACCTGGAGACTGCCTAAGTAATTTCCATCAGCCTTCCTGATGCATCCATGCACTTCAAAACAAAGTTATCATCATCATGCCTTTGGCTGCAGTGAGTGCAGCAAGCAACTGAGTCAACAACACCATTTCTCCAGACTCTTGGCCAGAAGAATTGAGATCAGACAGTGCTTTCAGATGATGAGAACAAAAATTGACTTTAAACATATAACATAAGCACCTCACAAATAGGGAAGCATATGGACTTGCTAGTTAAGGGCAAGCTTTTACCAGGACAGTGAGACAGCTGACTAGCTGAGATACCAGATGAACCCCAGAACAATCTCAAAGGAAGCCATATGACTGTGTCCATATGACTGAAATGCATGAGGAAGACAAATGCTATTGGCTGCAAGCTTTCTGTCTGAAGCCCATGGGACAGCTAAGCCATTGTGCATTGTAAGAAGCTGAAGAACATACGAAAGGCTCTTAACTGAATGCTTTCAATTAAGAGAGGCTACAGAGACATCTTGTTCAAACTAAAAAACCCAATACAATCTCTCAGGCCAGTGACTGCTCTTACTCCTCAGCAAGTCTGACTCCAGTGAAGCACAGTACGACAGAATCTCTGGTCACTGGTTCTTGCCTCCCCTCAGGTCACTAGTCCTGTTTGGGAGGCATGAAAAAGACCCCATCCCAAACTTGGATCATGTGGCTAAGGTACTGAATTCCTTATTACTGCATCACTGGAGATCAGAAGAAGGTTACCAATACAATATAGCTAAAATATCCATTTGGAATTTTTCTAAAAGGAATTTTGAAACAGAAGATCACCATTGTGTCTCCATCACCAGTAAGTGCACAGAGATTCTAAATTCTGCACATGACAACATAGCTGTCACAAGCACAGACTGTGCCATCTTGAGGCCTCTGTGGAAGATGTCGACCATGAGAGGCCTGGCTCTGAAGACCCTTTCCTCCACTTCAGGCAGCACCACATGTAACAACTCATTCTCCACAGAGGACAGCCCCAAAGCTTACTGGGCAAATGAAACTTCCTCAGGCTTCAACCCACTAAGGAAAAAGGCCTGGCCCTCTATTTTCTGTACAGGAGATCCAATTTAGAAAATATACTACAGCTGTTGAGAACAGGATTAGAAAATATTCTAGTCAACAGCCAAATCCAAGAAGAACTGTATCTTTCAGCCTTCCCACTCCTTTTACCTGTAACGGTTTGTAGAGAGCATATTCATCTCTGAAGAGCTGATCATGATGACTGACACATTCCAGCCAACGTCCATCCACCAGTGCCTGTCCTATTGCAATGGCCTGGACCCTGGAAGTATAAGAAGAGAGATGGTTTTACTCTAAACACATATGGTTTATGATACAAGCACACTACAAAAAGGGAAGAGTAATTTGCTATGCACTATTTGACCTGTCAGTATGCCATTCCCATATTAACACAGACACTATTTACCATACTGTGGTGAGACAGTACAGTGCACTAATTCATGCATGCAGCTAAATAAAGAGATTGCCAGTACTCTGAATTCAGTTGAAGTGTCCATAGTATGACTAAGACACGTTGTTTGTGCTCCTCCAATACTGTTAACTTGAGTTATGCACACTGATCATCTCTGAGGAAGGACTGTTGCTCTACATTTAAGAACCATCTCAGTTTTATCCCATTTTCACATAATTAAATACACAAATTGTTTATATTCCCCTATGTGGTTAAGAGTCTGACAGCTCTATTGAAAATTTAGCTATCAAACACTAGTGATCTCTGATCTCAGAGGCAAACTTGCTCTTCGGAGTACCAGTGAACACTTTCGCACAATTTTTGTAACACAAGCACTGTTCTCCAAGTGAGTGATACTTGTCCCATAAGCTACCTCCCATACTGGTTTCCAAACTGGACGGCCTTCTGTGCCCTGTTGTTTTGGGGCACATGGAGTCAGAATGCAACCTGCTCCACTAGGCAGTAAAGGGAACATTTGAATTTTCTCTCATCTCCCTGCAAAGGGACCTATCTCTGCAGTCTAAGGTATCCTATATCAGCTCAAACTCGCAACCTCCTCTCACACAGACAGAGGACACCTGTTATCCTAAAGCAGCAGTGTTACCTCGTGGTTATGTGCCCATTTCTCATGAGCCAGTTGACCAGCTCTTTTCCCACAATGCAGTTGGGATGTGTCCGCAGCCAGTAGCGATGGTCTTGAAATTCCATACCACTGTTATGATGGCAGATTTTCTTCCACAGATCTTTCAGCTGGGCTGAGTCCTGGAAAGGGAGATGTGCAAGTTAATTACCAGTCTAATCCCAGCACTGGTTCCAAGGGCATCAACCCAGGCCCTCAGATCAGCTTCTAGATCAAAAGCCCTCCACAAATATGCACAGAATCTAAGCCATTCGGCACAACCCATGCAGAATTAAAGGTGCAAACATAAATAGCAAACAGATACAAAATCAGCTCCTTATTTCCTTCCATTTATATCCAGTTGAGAACAACAAAACAATGTGGGTACCCTTAGAGATAAGGGCATTTTGATGAGGTAACATTTTGTACTACCTGCAAAATACTTACATCCTCACTACTGCCCTCTTGCACCCTATTCTTAAACTCAGAAGGTGTAAGCAAACACAGAGGACATCATCCTTGGCAAGAAGGTTTTTCTCTATTATCTATGTTCAACCCAGCCATTGTGAACATATTAGTCCAATATCAACACCAGATATAAAGCAAGTACTTAACACAGCAATGTCCACTGGTAGGATACTATCTCTTATTGAGGATACAGTTTTATATTGTCCATTATGAAGCTATTTTAGGCACTGTTAGCCTTGGCCACTAAGAAAAAAAGTGTGTATTCCTCCCAGCTCAATTAATCATTTTTGAATCTGTGAATCTCTTCCCTTCACCACTTGGACCACTTCAGTCTATACCTAGAACTTATTTTGGAGCCTGTTAAACATGTGCAGAGCTGTCTCTCTGCAACCTAGCCACTTCTGCCTTCCCATATGTGCCCTCGCTTAGCACAGCACAAGGCATTATTGCAGGTGGAAACTGGGACTTGGATTTATTTTGACCAAGCAGCACACAACCCCAAGGTGTGGAGAAGAGATGCTGCAGCTCACTTTCTCAAATGCCTCATTTGTTCTATTTTTGTGTAACAGAGCTTTAATTAAATTTTAAGTGGTTTCGGCTTTCCAGTTAACTGTCAGACCCACGTTATTGCACTTTCCAAAGGGTGCCCTGAGGCCCGGAGTTATGCTGCACTTTTATTACTGGACTGGCTTTCTGCTTTCAATTCTAGCACTGGCTGTCCTGGGCACTACCCTAAAACCAATGCCAGCAGCTCCCCTTCCATTCCAGGTACAGATTCAAATGTATCAGTACCAGAACATGGTAGGATCACACTATTTGATGCAACTAGAGTCTCCACAGTTCAGCTGTCTTGAAGTGATGAATACAGCAAACTGAAGAAATTGGCAGAACAAAGCAAATCCTTCCAACTCAAGGATTTTGACCTCTAGTTCACTGAAGTATGTGCTTACCCCAGTGTATGTACAACCTCCTCTACTTTTAGTTCATGAACAAAGTTCATTAGTCTTCTGAATGAATTAGGTTAAGCTCTAAATTAACTCCTGACATAGGGTCAACTCCACATAGTAAGGGCGTTAAACAAATTGTAGGAATGCACAGAAAATCCTTCATTAATTTACACTGTCTTCTGCTCTTACATGAACAAAATAGTACCAGTCCTCTTCTTCCTCAAGAAAGAAAATGGACAAAAAATTAAATTATGTGAAGCTGAAGAGCACTGGGACTTGAACATCTTGTTCAAGTTGCATTCACAGAGGTTTGAATTTCCTTTTTCCTGCATTAACATACATGCATGAAGCAGGGTGGTATAAAGACGTGCCTTAAATATGTTTCTCCCTCAGGTGGTTATCCATTTACAGAGCAACTTGGAAATGAGTTTTGCAACTAAACAGAAGTTAGTATTTCTACACCCTCAGGCACACTTGAATGCATGCTGTTGACAGCAGGCAGAACCTGGTAACACACAATGAGCCTGATTTTAAAGTGGCAATGGGCGCAATCTTGAATTTTTTAATGTGTGAAAAATACTGCCTTGCTTTCTCTGCAACTTCTTTGCCTTATTTGTTGGAAACACTTCCTTTTCCTTCCCTCAAAGAAGAGAAACAGTTCTTTACTGTTTAGAAATTTATACAGCAACCGCAACCTACAACATTGCCTCTGGGGAGAAGGGATAATAGGATTATACAGAACACTGTTGCACATTGACTTTTCTTTTTAGAAGTACATCATTACAACCTTCTACAAAATTTTTTACTTATTCTGCAAACAAAGGGAGGGGCCAAGTTATGTTTTGGCCCAAAAAGCTATAAGGGCTTTAATTTATTCATCATCATGTAACTATTTCAAAGCAGCCATTTAAAGCTCCTGATTATGTGGCCTATGAAAGAAAATCTCAACTTGAAGAAACACAAAAATAGGCCACTGCACTACAGCTGCAAGCACGACAGGTTTAACTCAAAGAGCCACTGTACACCAACTCCACACTTAGCAAGACTAAAACATTTGTATGCAAAAAACCCATGAAATTATGATTTATTTCAGGAAGACAGTAATGTCCAAAGTAGCATCAATATTCTCCATCTCTGCTCCCCCTGGAGGAGAGATCCAGGTAAGGGTACTTAGAGAAGACCCTTAAAAAGCAGCAAAATACTCCTGCTGCATGACACAAGGAAGGCAAACATCACTGTCTTCACAGAGCAAGGCAAGAGAAGGGTGAAAGGTACCAGAAGGATTTTGCGCTCGTCCTCGCTGGTCTCTGCCTTCATGTGAGTGCGAGTGGCCTGGGGGCTGACCGACGTCTCGTAGGCAGGCACCATGGGTGACCCTGACCGATCCAGAGACAGGTTTGTGATGCTGGCTGACCTGCAGGGGAACAGAGAGCAACTGAAGTGTAAGTATTCATCGTGGGGTGCTTCACCAGAGCAGGCCTTTATCTTACAGCACGCTAAAAACCTGCTCAAGCCCTGCTTAATGCTTCCTCCCTTGTTAAAACAGAAGAAAGGCTCCCTAGGAAGCAAATGTATTGCTTTGGAACTGATAAGGTAAGCATAAACTTCTGTAAAGATCTTGTATGAAGCAGTTGGAACTAAGTTTAGGCACACCAATTCATACATGTTTGTATTTAATGAGACTGAGGAAGGGATGGGTAATTAGAAGCTCCAGCAGTTTGGAGACAAGACAAATGCCAGTGAGGGTGGCCAACACCCAGATCCCTGTAACAGAGTACTGAGATTTCCTCCTCTCCTTGTCTCATTTAAAATTCCTTGTCCCCAGCTCTCAAATACATGGCTCAAAGCTTGCAGAGTCTGAAGTTTGAGCACTTGCTCCCCAGAGTGGCTAAACCATTTTCTGAAGCTGGAGGTCACTGCAGCTGGCAATCCTCCTTGTACTGCGATATGGAGCATCCCCCTTATCTCAGCCCAGCTGTTAGGAAATCTTGCCTATGCACTCCAGCACAAACACATCATTTTGCAATTATCATTGCGAAGTTACAAATGCAAATACGAGTTCCAGATACCTCCTGCTCCATTAACCCACAACTAGACCTGAGACTCTGAATAAACAGAGTGCAACTTCTCACCACATAGCAGCAATTGCAGCGTAAGCTATCAGTGCTAACAGCACTCTAAGGAGTGAGGATAGAAAATATTTCTGCATATATCAACAGGGAAACGCGAAGTGACAATGCTGAACTGACTGAACAGGCTTGCACCAATCTCATGAAAATAGTTGTCAGCCTTTGGAATGAAACTTTGATAACTTCAGAGAGCTTGCTAACTGGCTAACGGACATACTATAATTATTCCCAAAAATACTCCATGGATGATGTGGCTCAGCCCAGGCATGAAAAAGCAATGCTACCCTCTTTCAAGTTTCATACTGCAGCTTAACAGGAAGCATCCTAATGCACAAGATGAGGCTGACATCGAAGTCCCTAACTAAGCACTCCTCCCAGTTGTTTTGCAACAGCTGCTTTGACTGTGCCACACACCTGTAAGCAGCAGAGATTTTTTCTTTGGGTATAAGCAAGTTAGAACAGTGAGATTTCACATCTGTGTCTTTATCATCAACAATTATATCTGGGCCTTTATTATATATATCTTTTTTTAAAACAGAGAGGGAGATTTTGCAATGAAAATACTTATCCTTTAGAAGGACCGGCAAGGAAGCAGTCTGAACCCTGCTTGAAACATTTGACTGTTCTGCTGGGGTTTCTGCCCCTCATAAAAACCAAGACTGAGAAAAAATAACACATTTCCCACCCACGGGGAAAACAACAGAAATATGTAACTTTCGTTACCTGCATCTAAATGCACTCAACCTGCATTTTTTCTGCTTCATCTCCTCTAGGAAGAGGAAAAGCCAAGCTTCTTTCAAAGAAATGGCTACAGCTGTTTGAGAAGATCTAAAGGCTAACATCACTTAACCCAAAGCCAACAGCTTGTTTTCCAAAGGTTCAGAATTTTTAACAGAGATATGTTATACCTCAACATTACACGCAAACAATCAAGTACTTTTGCTGAGGCCATGAACAGCCAGACAGTTAAAATTTAACTTGAATAAGCAATCTGCGCCCACTAGATCAAGATTAGAACCATCCTTTTCTGCATGTTTGAGCAAACAGCAAAAGCCTTTTAAAATAGAGGTATATTCAAACAGGAAGTAGGAGACCATGCTCAAGGTTTCAGACATTTCTTGATGTCATGGCAGTTATTTACCACTGAACTTTTAATTCTAGACTTCTTGCCATGTTTGTCCAGAATTGATTTTTGGTACTCATTTATCCACCAGTATTTTACTCCTCCAGGTGAGATCTTTGGGTCTCAGATGTACAGTCAGTGTGCATCTCCTCCTAACCATGCCCATCACCCAAGAGATAAAGGCTCCAAGCAGTCCATTCTCCAAAAGGCACACAGCATACTTCTCAGCCAAGTTCCTTTGTCTTCACTGGTCCTGCCAGATCCCTCCAAACTGCTAAACATTCTGTATTCCTCTAACACCAATGCAAAGAGATCTCTGAATGCCCCGATTCCAGTTTTGAAATCTGCATTATCTTTGCTCTGGTCCTCACCTCCCCGCCTTACCTTCATTTCTTTAATTTAACCATAAGGGAAGCATGTAACCAGCATCATAGTAGAAGCACTGTGAAGTGGGAGCTAATTGTACTTGTAATACCAGCCTATTTAGTGGTATTAAGCTCAAGTACTCACAAATTACACTAAAGCTCTCATGAACACTTGCAAGCTCATCCCAACACTCTTGCATAAAGATCTATGAAGGGATTTTAGCCTGAGGAAGCCTGGTAATTTAAACAAGACAATCCCTAATGGAAGGCCAAAGGAAGCAGATGGGGGACACACACAAACAAATAAACAAAAACTACACCTCCGCTGTATGTGTTACTCCCTTTTCTTCAGCTTCCTCAGAACTGTATTTTTCTCAGCCACCTCTTTCCCCTCCTGTCCTCTTCATCACCACTTCTGCTTGACCAAGTCTGCAGCAAACTACAGGCCCTCAAAAGTAGCACATTTGTTAACACGAATATGTACACAAATGGTCCTTCCTTACCACTCCATATGGGCAGTGAGATGTCCCATTTTAGACATGAAACAGCACTTTCAGTAAAAACAAGCCTGGAAACACAAGCTTTACAGCAACAAGCGTGCTAGGAGTGCATCCAGAACAGAAAATACTCAGAAATTATTAGTTTACCTGTTTCTAGCTGGTGACTTCCCTGCATCCTCCTGGACAGACCCAAGGCGTGCAGACAATGTGGCAGTTGAAGAGTCTGGGTGAATCAAACTGCAGGGAAAGGAGCAGGATAGAGATGTTTGAGATATACGTGACATCTAGCGTGTCAGAACAGCTATAACTGAAGTACAGTTAATTGTCATGTTAGCTTTCACTCACACCCATGATTGTTAAATCAACATGGGAACAGGGAGAGCTTTCCCCATCTGTAGGCCAAAGGTATCTGGAAGACAGTGCTCCTGTCTTTTTCCAAACTCTAGAACAATATAGACTATTCCTACTTCTTGTATTATCCTGCTTTCCCACCTGCTTCCCCTATTTCCCTTTCTTACACAACTTCCTTTCCTACAGGCTGCTATTAGATGCTTTGGTGATAGATTCATGGTCCCCATCTCCCACATATACCATCTTTGCAATCCAAGCAATGCTATCCATAACTACTGCTAGACAGCTTTTGCCAAGATAGCCTGACAACCACCTGTAATTGTTTAACCTGATCCTGATCACCTTTGCCCTCTTCCTATTTCCACCCCAGGAGGAAGGACAGCAGATGTTGGAATACCATCAAGACGAATTCCTCTTGGCGAAACTGTATCAGACCTAAGACGCCACAGGCCAACTGATACAGCCACCCTGCTGCGCTCTAGCACAATAAATGCTCCTAGTGTGATAAATGGTCTTCATGAGAAACTGTAAGCAATGCAGCTTTGCCTGAGTGGCTGTACTTATCTAGAGTACACCACTCCTTCACTTTTAAAGGACATGGCCCTTCAAATTAGTTAAAGCAGGAACTCTGTGTTCCAACTTCTCCTTAAAAGCTTTTCTCGCTGCTTTGCAGCATCTTACCTCAGATACATTATTTTGGAAAGAGACAACTCCCAGGTTTTCTTTTGAAACAAACTACTTCTTAGGCAGAAGCCACTATTAGAACACAACCTAGGCTCCATTATGAAGTTGTGAATTGCCAGTTTCTGTTGTGGCACTATTTAAATTCAGTATCTTGAGTTTACATCTCTTAAGATCAATCAGGAACTTACCAAACAGTATTTAAGAAAAGCACTGCAACCCACCGCAAAGTGCAACAAGCACTGACGAAAATGTTAATCCTGCTAAAGCAACAATAAACCACCTAATCCCAAATCTCTCTTCCTCTCATACATAAAAGAAGCCCACATTTACTCAGTATCTCCCAAAAAGACTGTGTTCCATTATAGAGATATGAGCCTTCCAACAAGAGGAATTATTTTGAGTGCTACAAGCTGCACCAAATAAAGATATAAATTCTTTATTTACATGTTCATGTCTACAGGCTGCTGAATTGTTGTTATAAAGACACTAACAATACATTCAAAGACAAAACTAACACTACCTTCAGTATTTTGTACATTTGAAGAGAAAATTCTGGAACACCTACTTTTTCCCCAGTTCAAAATTTGGTAGTATTTATCCTATGCATTGTTACATTATCATTTTAAATGACCATAACATTAAACCAGAAGTACTTTTCTTTATTTAGGCTTAAAGCTGATCATTTACATGCCTCCAGATAGGAGCACCATACTCTGAAAAGCAAGAGTCAGGGCATTTCTGAAGACAGAAAATGATTTGATGGGTTTTTTAAAATATTATCAGAAGAGATCTGCTATGGGGCATATATCACTAACACTACTGCTCAGTTAAAAAAAGGTTCTGACTCAAGACCTCCTCAGTAGTTTCACATCTGCCTGTTCTTCTGTTTTAGGGAAATGAGCACAAATACCACACCTAATTATTTCTTCTTTCCTACAACATTAAATTAAATAAAGATATTCCACAAATAACTTGCATAGCACTTGACAAGTACAGTGGTCTTTTATTCATGGTCCAAAAATAAAGACCCCTCATTTGAGAGCAACAGGAATAAATATACTTTGAAAGATTAGAGAACCTTTAAAGCTGTTCTTTCAATCCCACTTCATCTGAAACAGGCAGTTACTTCCATCACTTCTCTTTTGCCTACACAGAGTGCATTTCTTACGTTCTCTTGCCCAAATCAAAATCTGACAGGTAAAGCACCAGTCTTACATTGACTTGCCCATCAATACGTTAGTGGTTAGAAGGCATGATTTTGGTTCTGTTTTTTTAAACTCTAAAGACAAAAGCCTGCTCTATCACTGGTACAGAATCACTGATTCAGTACATTAAAGGAAGAACTGCAAATAATTTAAACTTCACTAGAAATGTTTCCACATTTCAGCTTGAAGAGAACAATACGACAAGCAAGCCCAGGATTAGATTCTTCTTACAGGAACCGGAATCTAAGTTTCCTAGGTGGAAACCACCAGCTTTTGTCTAGGTAGCTGTCAGCCTGAAAACAATTGAGATTCCAGAGCTCAGCATGAAGCCACTGATTTACCTTTGCCAGGTCAGATCCTCCTCCAGGAAGATATTGCGGCTGGCTTTGCGGCTCCCAACTGGTGTGCGTGGCTCGCCAGGATCCAGCACGGACACAGAACACGCAGAATCCGACAGGACACTTAAATCTTCTCCAATGGAGTTACTGTCTGTGGAGTGTGCATAGCTTAAGGCTATTTTACGGCAGTAAGTGCAGGCTCGGAGATCCCCTGTGGAAAAGGGAACCAGAGAGTGTAAGCAAACAGGAACAAATGGTACTCTGTTCCTACAGGATCAGAGGTGTATAGTGGTGAAACAGAAGGATTTTCTGTTTCCAAAACCTCTTTGCAAGTCTAATTCTCACACTCTCTTAAAGGGCAAAACCCTGGGTAATTACACACTCAGGGAATTTTTCCAAGGCAAATGATGCATAACACAAGATCATTGAAAGAGGTGAAAGAAGAAAGAAAAGGAGAGGAAGAGAGGACACATTGCCCACTGAAACGATGGCAGAACAACAGCTGGCCAGATATGACACCAATTGATGTCTACAATTTGGTAACTGGTATTTGAAAGACTTTCCCCTTACCCTCAATTAAAACATGTGGCTCATATTCTGAAACTACTGTTACTAAGAGCAGCTTTCCCTTGAGCACACTTTTCATAGTGCACACCCTTGTTAAATTGTGGCTATATTTGTTCTGCAGCGTAAAAATTAGCAGGCATGGCATAATCCACCATCTTTCATAGCAAAACTGGTAAAATTAGGTCCTCTGATTCTTTTTCCTTATTTTTAAGCCCACTACAGACCTGTACAGTATTTTCTAGCAGACGCCAGGATCTCGGATGCAGTAGACCAAACAGAGCTGAACACACAGAGACTGTTCTGTTTCTCAGTAAATAAACCCTACCTGTGTAGCCCATGAATTTTCCAGGGATTTCCTGATTGCAGCATCGACTACAAAAGATCTGCCCACAAAGTCGACAGTGGTGTCTCCTCCGGAAGGTGGTGAATTTCTCACTACAGTCGTAACATTCTTTGCACTGGCTGTCAGGCATCCAGTACTGCTTCAAGTCACTGTCCTACAAGACAAGACAGCAAATAAAAGCTTTTTCTTTTGTAAATAAGAAAGCATGTTTAGTTTCATGACTCATTGTAGACTGTGCTCATGGAAAGGAAAATTTCGTATATTCACATGTCTGGGCACGTGTATACACACTCTTGCATAAAAGCACACAAAGGATTTTTCATGGTTTTACAGGGAGGCAGAAGGCTGAGAGCTCTGAACTAAGAGAATAAATCCAGGACTTTGCCTCCTTGATCCAAGATGACAGCAAAGCAGAATAAAACCATCATATGATGTAGATGAAAGTCAAAAAGAGACAAATATATGAAGTAGTGATTGTTCTCCCCTCTCACTTGCCCCCAGCACATGAACAGTCCTCAACTAGCACAGTTTAAAAATGAAAAGAAAAAAAAACACCACCACATACTAGCTGAAGCTGTTGTCTAGGAGTAAATCAAGCTATCAGAAATTAACACAGGAAGATCATTTCAACAGCTAACATTGACATATGTTTTGAAAAAATCAGATACACGCAAAAAGTTTTATTATTTGATAGAATTCTTCAACACTTCAGCCTGTCCCAGACTGATCTTGTTTCAAAACCCCAGGTTCAACTGCTATGTGAAGAAAACTGAAATGCACATTCAGCAGACAACAACATATATTCATTTACAGCATTGGTATAGCCACAGAAAAACATCATCTTAAAAACAGAGAGTTAAAACTTCCATTTGGTGTTGAAGCTATAGAGCAAGACAAATTCTCAGTTGTGATTCTGAGCACATCAGCTGCAACTGCCATGGATAGAGACAACTGCTAATGGTCACATGACAGCCCTGGCTGTTCAATGCTCTTTGCTAGAGTTCAGTTCTGGCAAAAAGCCTTTTCAGAGGGAGTGAATACTCCAGGTTTCTCTTAGGAAGAGAAACTGCTGCAAGTATTTTCTCAAAACAATCAGAGAGGAGAGAGTAATCACACAAAAGAAAGGTGATCCATGCTCCCGTTTTCACATAATCAAAACAAAAACCACTGTGTTTTATTTTAAATTTGGATTTATTTTTGAATATTCACAAAATAAAGTTTGATACAGCTGCTAGACTAATTTTGAGACCAAAGCAGTTCTGATCAACAACACAACATTTTCATGCTGTCCTCAGCCACAAAAACCCACACAGAAAGAGGCTGAAGACTGCTCAAGACAGTCTAGCCTTTCAGAGACTCCAGAACTTTTAAAGATAAACACTCAGCTTCAAGCAGGGAAAGTTGGAGTGAAGAGCTTTTTCCCTGAAAAGCTGCAGGGAATGCCATATAACAGTTTTTGTTGCAACTCTACATGATAAACCAGGTCTCTGGATCTACCACAGAAGGGCTGTTCCAAACACCAGTGCTGTGCCCCACTTGCATGTGACCATGTATCCAGAAACCTAGCCACTGCTGGTGACACCTCACAACTCTCTGCCTTCCTTGCAGGCTGTTCTTGGCATGAGGGAGGGTTCAGAACAGAAGTCTGGCCCACCTTAGCAGTAGAGGCTCATTAGAACAGACTCTTCCAGAATCTGACACAAGCTTTGTACAAAAGTAAAGAGGTGTCCCGTAGAGACAGGCCAAGTCCACAGCAGGAACAAACTGCTGCCTGAAGTGACTCAAGCAAAACATGGCTGCAGTCAAGGGCAGCAATGCATTACCTCTTGTACAGAAGTCAGCATGCTGACAACTAACAGACTGTTTCCAGAAGTCCTGGTCATACTCATTTACTGCTGTATGCTGTCTGTTTCAGCACTTCTTCAGTAGCTTCAAACACATCTGAAAATCTCTAGCGCCTTCAGAAATTGCCACAAACTGAAATATTAGTAAGGGCCACACTCAATGCCTTGATTAGTGAAATGAAAGGCTTTTGCTTCACTCTCAAAAATCTTGCCCTTTCTATCAAAGCAAGATTATTCTCACAAGCAGAATAGCACTGGAAGCTACTTGAAGTTTGTTCAAAGTCTACCTATAAAAGCTATCAAGCAAAAAGCCTTTTTCTTCCTCTACCAGCTTAATTAAATGTACTTTTGCCTGCTCATGTCTTGCCTACAGACATAGCTATTTACATCCTCATGTATAAACAGTTGTGGATTCTTTCCTCAACTAGAGCCTCTTCTTAAAGGTATGGTCCAACTCAGTGGATGGATGTGAAATCAGCAAGTCAGTCGCAACCACCAGACTCTTGTCTGTCTAAATTGAAACTGATTAACAGGGCACACCTTTCAAGCAAATATTGCTGACCAATCAGTACCACAGTAAGTAGCAGATTTAAACCACTCCAAGAATTCTCATTACTATTTGTGACAGTTAACGTGTTTCACCTGTCCATGGTTAGTCTTCTAGGGAGAAAACTATCAGGGCTTTTTTTTTCCACTAGACTGGGTAACACATAAGTGGGAAGGAATCTAAAAAGAGAGCATCTGGTCCAAGCACAAGAAGCCAAGTAAATGCAATGATTCACTACCCCAATATGACAAATGTTTGGCAAGTCAAAAGTCAGCATCAAATGAAATTGCTTCCCCTGCATTCACACAATGCTTTTTGAGTTTATTCACTCATCCTTCAAACATCCAGAAAAAAAAATTCCCAGGATGTATCTAAAAACAAAGCCCAGAAAAGCCCAGTAAAGAGTTAATTCTCTAGATGGTTTGGCTACAAATCCTTCAAAATAAGTACCTGGCTCTTCCCCTCCATGATTTCTTTGAGGCGTTTTAAAACAGTGCTGAGGCTTCTTAACTGAACTGCAGTTCGAGGATCATGACCTCCAAGAGGTGCCTCTACTTTCCTTCGATTGTCTGGAAGGGAAGAGAAAGCAATATTCATTTCTTCCACGACACATCAACATTCACGTCACAACACAAAGCCCCGTTAGAGGGAAAAACATTCAGTCATTTCAATTTTACACAGTTACAATATGTATCACTTCTTGCCCTCGCATTCTTTTCCCCCCAAAGGAGCTTCTGATGCCAGATAGTTTGCTGTGACTGACATTTTACACACCACCCTCTGTGTTTACAAGAAGTCATTTAAGTTCTCTGAGAATGAAAACATCTTTCAAAGAAGTGATTTTCAAGATGGAAGCTTGTAGTAGTCTGCTACAAAGCACTGAGGTCTCATTTTTAAAATGCCCTCTAGGATACTAATGCTTACAAAACAATTGCTACAATATGCACGTTCATTCTAGGAGTAGTACAAGCCAATGCTTTAACCTGAAGTTATTTATAAATCACTACAGCAAAAATCAGGACTATTAAAAGCAGTAATTCAGAATAAAATGCATTCAGAAGTTCACATTTTTGAGGGGTTTGGGGGTTTTTTGGTCTGGTTTGGTTTTTTCTAAGAGAAACATCAGGTTGTTGAGAACTTGTACAGTCATTCTTGATTAACTATAGCAAAGAGACTCCTGAATGAAAATGCAATGCAGCCAATTTCTTTCACTTGGAAGCATTGCTGAGCAAGTTACAAATAGACTCCTTCTATCCCGAAAGATTTGAAATCACAGCTATCTATTTACCTAAACATTTAAACATTTTCAGAGTCTCTTTTCTCCATCAACAACTTTCTGAATAGTTTAAAATTTTCTTACCAGCTTCGTTGCTCTCCATCTGATTAGTGGTTTATTTAGCTTGCCCCTAGTACAGGAAGAACAGACATGGCTGCTTTCTGTTTACTGCCTGGGCTATCCCTGATGTCAGCAGGAATGCTGACAGCTCTGCCTGAAGCCCGTTAACTCTTGCTGTGCAGTAACAGCTACTGCTTCGTGTGCAGCAGAACAAACCCCTCCCTGTAATGTGTCTAAAACCATGAGATTTCATGCCTCCTCTTCAGCTTCTTAGGATGTATTTTTAGTCAATCAGCCCACATTTTGCTGCTCTGTACAACAAAAAATGCACAACATTTTCCTTTTTAAGAAAAGAAACACATTTCTGTAAGTAGCCACTTGGAATTGATTTATTTTTAAAAATCAAACAGACTTTTGGGCAGTTCAAAGGTCAGTATTATAGGGTGATTAAAGGGACTTTAATATTTCAAGAAGAAATTGATAATACCAGAGAAACCTTTGGCTCCTCCTCACTTCTATCACAAGAACTATGCTGCGTTTACTTCCTGGTACTTCCTCTGAATTCAAGAGTATTTCCTCTCCAGGAATGTTGCTTCCAATTCAAAGAGTTAAAAGATCTACTGCCTAACTACCAATAAATCTCATCAGGGAAGTGACTTCCAAAAAACAAACACACACAGCGCTGAGGAAATGCCACAGGTTCACACAATGTTTCTTGTTAGTTAAATGCCCTTTTCTCTGTTCCATAAAACAATGTCAGAAGGATGTCATCTACATAAAAAAGCACGCCATCAGCAGTAGCAGCATGTGGCCAACCTGTTTATACTAGAGAAGCTAACTGATACTTATATTAAAATTCAGTTGTTTTTTTTCCTTCTCAATCGTGAGATTTCTCCCTTTCTGAGGAAAAACACACTATAGTAAGAAAGTAAGAAGTTATCATTCCTGCAGTAAACACTGTCTAAAACACAATCCTTCAAAAAGAATTCCCATGTATTAATCTTAGTTTAACTCTTACCCCTGATCCAAACTGCACTATTATAAGTTTAAAATTTACTCCTACAGCTAAAAAAAAAAAAATTTAACTTATTTCAAACGTTATCCTTCCTATTTGTATTTATGGTTGCCGATCCTTGGTAAAACCTAGGAAAAAACCTCTGAACTATAGAAATAAGTTTTTTACAGAGTTTCATGATTCTATAGTATTTTAGCATTCATTTTACAGTGAATGACAAGGCAAAAACACCACAAAAACTACTTTGCTGCAACCTATCGTTTCAGTTTATAGGAGAACTGACCACATACTAACACAAGAGTAGAGATTCACACAATTTCAACAATAAAAAAATACTCCTTCCAGAGATACCACAGTTTTGCTAATACAAAACAACACTAATTGCTTTCTAATTACTTGCTGCCACAGCAAAAAATTTCATATTCAAATTCAGTACCACAGCTCAAACATCACATCTTCCTCAAGTCACTGCCATAAAAAGTACTGCCACGAAAAGTAGGAAAACTGTCCTTAACTTCATTTTATAACATGCATTTTCATGTTCCAAAATCGTTTTGATTAGAAAAGATGCTCTGGTAATAACTCATGCTCCACAATGGTTTCCAGTAACTACGTGGAAACATGCTTTCCTCAGGCCTTCTTCCCCCTGTATGATCACTGGCCATTCCTCGCTCCTGCTCCTTTGCCACTCTGCTACAATTGTCTAGCATTAACAGCATTATCCTGCATGACAGCGTAACAAGATAGAAGTGCTTTTACTACCCATGCCCCCTCTGCAGCAGTCAGCATTTCCAGGTCTCCTTAAACAGGATTTGCAAGCTGTGACATTATCTCAGTGACAATAGTCTCATTGCTGGACTATTTTGGTTCAATCCAAACCTTGAAAGCCCTCATCTGACAGCAGAGCACACGCAGTCCAACACAACCAGCTGAGCTCACGGTCCCTTAGCAGTGACACCAGCTCTGCAGCGCCCGCTCCAGCACACGATGATACAACAGAATATCCAAGAGAGAGGCCACACAAAGCCACTGCAGTCTCAGCACTGGTTCTTCAGCCACACAACCCTCAGAGCATCTCTGACATAAGCCAGGCATCCAATAGCTCTCACAGTCCCCGGACAATGACACGATCTGCTGCACAGACACTACCAGCCAATGCACAGATGAGGGGGTGAGGGTCAGCATCTTCAGGAGCAATTTCATTTCACCACTATTTAGAGGCACCAGCAGCAGCCTTTTGTTTATTTATTCATTCCTTTCAGTTTGCTTGACTTGACACATTATTTAAGATCAAGTAGGCAAGAGAGACCTTTGTGAAATGCCTATATATTTTCCTGCCTATACTTGCCCACGTTATTAAATATTTAAGTAATGGGAAAGCCTAGAGAAACATTTACAGGCCTGTGGACAGAGGGCTATAAGAAAACTCAATTAGACACCTTACTGTCACTGAAGTCAGTGGGTGACCCAACCTACCAATCTAGACATTTATATAAATCCCATCACTTATTTTCCTGCTTTTCACTACCTAGATATTATAATAATTTCTATGATTATTTGTGCAGGCCAGCATCAGCTGCAATAGCAGAAATAAAATTCTCTGCTACTCAAAGAAAATCCTTGCAGACCTAATTATTCAGCATCTTTTGAGGTTAAAAAAAGGAAAGAAAAATAATTTTCTAAAGTTTGTGTCAAAAAAACCCAACACCTGATCTTTAGAGAAGGAAAACACAAGTATTTTCCCCCTCTTCAAATAAAGTGAGATGGCCTAAAAACTCCCCCAAACCTTCTCACTAATCCAGTACACTTTTACATGTGTTACACAGAGCTCATGGTTGTTACAGCACCAAGGTTTTTTGGGGGGAAATACTCAACAGCAAGTCAGGCCACTCAGCACAGAGCACCACAGAAATCTCTCCAAAAAGTGAGCAGCAACTCCTGCTTCTCCTAACTTTACTTCTTTACAGGCTAATTCATCATCACATTTTTCTAAGCATACTTGCATTCAAACCCAGAGATATGAAGGGAGGTCCTGAAAAGGAGCTTGAGTAATACAGGAACAGTTCCTCCCACACATCTTAAACTAAATCTTATTCCCTGGCTGCCTAATCCCAGAGCAAGGTAAACAGCAAGATTACTTCTGCCTTCTGAGTATCAAACAACATACCTCACCTGAAGGTTTCTAACATCTAATCCCCAGGCAATTTCCAAGTGATTTACAATAAGTACCAAGCAAAAATAAATTGGCTTATCAACTAAGAGCACATGGCTGTTCTTGAGACATTTGAGAAAATTCTTTAAGAAAGAGCCCAAGCAAACAAAACAAAAACCCGAAGTTAATTAATTAAGCCCCTTAATCGGTTCATTGGAAGAAGTACAACTAAAAAGATCAAAAAGTACTAGAGGGCAAGAAGAACGATGATGAACACGTTTAACTAAGCTTGCAAATGACTTACGTAAAAATGCTACTTATCTGTACTAGACTTTTGCCTGGCTACCAAAACTACGTGTCTTTCTAAAAATCCCATACACATTAACAACATTTAGAATCTGATTTGTTTGCACTAGGTACCACACTCTTTGAAATACTGTCTTGCACAAGATTGTTATCCAGTTTAACAGTTTTCCTCAAGGCTGTCACTAACAGCCAACAGTAATCTGTCAGGTCTCAAGAGGAACCCCTGCAATCTACTTTCTAGCTCTTCCACATCTTCATAAAGCCATTACGCAGTTGCACCTTTGAAATCACAATCAATTCACATACCAGCTAAAAGAGTCAGTACAGAATCTGGCAATAGTTTCAAGGTTAGGCAGGACTGAAAAAAAAAAATCTTAAGCTCACCTTCCTATTCAATTCTCCTCTAAACAACTACAAGCAAAAACCTTCATTTACAACTCCCTTGAAGACACAAACAATAAATCCATCCAGACTAAGCACTAAAGTTAGAGTTAGCATGTGGATGTTAAGAAACTGCAGTCTCTCAAGACAAAGCAGAAACATTCAGGATCAAAGTTCAGGCAACTTTAAAACACTGGATGTGTTTTGGCAGCCTCTTCTGTTCCAGACTGTTTTCCAATTGAAAGAGCAGAGCCCCAACAAGAAGCTGTCTTGCTGGAACAGCAAGAGTGGAGGGTTATGAGGTTAAAGTGCAACCTCACTAACAGAAGCAGTGTAGTCGGATACTAAATTCTGCTATGAATCTAGACACTCAATGAGCCCTTGCTCACATCCTTCCACCTCATCCTGAAGCATCCTGGCTAGTACAACATTGTCTTATAGAACAAAGAGCTGAAATTACCCAGAGTTGCAGAAGATCTTCTTTGCAGCTCACCAGTCAGTTGTTTTTTGTAAGGAATTGGTGATCTGAGAGACTGAGCCCTTGTGGGATGCTGAGGACTGGACCAGCCACCACTCAGTGCTTGCGGATCACTCTGTCCTGCCTCTGCTCTCTCTGCCGGGGATGAAAGCCTGCCATCATCTAGAGATGACAAAAAGCAAGAAACCACCTGTTCAGACATGATAAAGAAAACCAGTAGTACATGCAAAGCTAAGGGTAAAAAAACTCTCTCAAATAACTCTTTTGGATCATGATTAAACAAAACAAAACAAATTATTTTTTAGTTTTAAAAGTACTATACACATCATAGAAAGAGGACAGTAGGCTGTCTTCAAGGCTCAGGCTATTTCAGAAATTCCCTAATGTGAAAAGTGCAAAAAAACCACTTGGCAGATTATTCTTGAATATGAATGTGAATTATTCTTGCAAAATAGAATAACTACACTTGACTATCAGCTTCTGCCTTGAAAAGAGATTTTCAGTTATTTTACAAGCCAGTAGTGAGGTCACATTAAAGTTACCACAGCCTTTAATTTCTATCAGCACACCAAGTATAGACAGGTTCTCATTGATTCCAGTAAGATGCACATTTCTTGTGTTGTTTCAAGGTTGTTTTCCCATTCACTAAACAAAAGACTTTGCTGATTCCAGCTATATTAGTCAGAAAAAAAAAACCAAGTGAAGCCAATATTGGCCACATTTTATGCTACTTTCAATAAATTAGCAATGACAGGTGCTACTCTACTATGCCAACTAATAGCAGTCATACCAAGTAATTATTTTTCATTCTGCATAAGAAGAGTCTGAACAGATCAGTTTGCTTACACAAAAAGCTGTTTGGCTCTTTTCCCCTGGCCCAAACATTGCTGAAGTACGCTTAGCAGAGCTGGATAATGAACAGACTAAACAAAAGCAGCTGACCAGTGTGCCATCTCCAGTAAAGGGATACACAGATTTTGCAAAAAATCCAGGTGCATTTTTTTACCACTCTTCGCAGGATGTTTCTTTGAAACAAAAAGGAACTCACACCGTTATTTTAGAGTTTGCCCACTGAGAATATATTTCATGACACATGCAGCACAAATGCCAAAATCAAGTAATACTTTTTAATATACAAAACTTCCACAACACTTCAGACTTCTTGATGGGGAACACCTAAGCCATGCAAATTAAGTGCGGACTTCCTGCTTTATTGCAGCTCAGCTGTCACCCAGCTACAGATACGAGATGCACAGGAAGGTGAGGGGTGGATGAAGTCTGAAGTAAGAACTTGCACTGGAAGGACAAGCACATATGTTGCTCATACAGGCTGGCAGAGGGTTACTTCTACTTTCAGCCCAAAAAGAAAAATCATACAGGCAAAGGAAATTCTAATTTCAAACTAAGAATCTATAAAATACTATCTGCTAACTGGCTTGTCTTTGACTTTGATGGGCAGCCACAGATTTCCAGCTGCAAGATGCTGGCTATCTTCTCTCATAATAAAGCTCTATATCACCTAAAAGCAACATGTAATATCCCTCACAAAAGACCTGACATCAGCCCTTTGACACTATGCTCCTATGTTCAGAGGTGTTTTTACAAGCAGCACACAGCACGTACAACCCATGCCCACACATCCCCCCGAAGCACATACCTCTGCTGAAACGGAAGAGATTTACAAAAGAACTGTAAGCTGATTTAAAAGGAGGCTCATCCTGGTCAGGAGTCAGGGGTTTGAAGTGAGTGAGATGAGATGGACTGCTGGGAGAACGAGGTAGATCACTGGTAGAGTCCAGTGTTGGAGAGCGTTTGTCATCTGCAGCCATTTCAGGTGCCCTGGAAAGAAGTCAGCAACACACATTACACACGGGGTGGTGAAACAGAACCTCTTCAGTCTTCTCAACAGGAGGTGTCTCAATAGATCCCAAAGGAGAGACATTCGCCCAGCCGACCACAGGCATCTGCTATTAGCACAGATCAAGAGTGCCAGAGGAGCCACGCCCCCTGCCCAGCCACTGACAAGAGAGCAGCATCTCTGCAAAGGGCAATTCAGAGCGCCCAGTTAAACATCCAGAGCAACAAAGTGAACAACCACTAACTGAAAACACACTCCAGTAGAGGTTTATGAGAACTTAATTTTCAAATGGAGACTCTGCAGGCATATCACAAAGAAATTTTAACTTTGACAGCTCTTCTCCTAATGTTGTGACTTCTGCAGCCCTTGTAACAAAACTGAAAACAGGCATGCCTGAGCAAGCATAAGGCAGACTTGTTGTTTGGCCAGGTTAACTTCAGAATGAGAAGTAGAACGAGCTACAAACAAAAGCAGGACTGAAAGATTTATTTTGGTGGGAAACTGTTTCCCTCCCCTCTGCATTACAACACAGGCCCTTGTGCAAGTTACCAAACTGTGGTTTACTTGTTGTCAAATCTAACACCTTCAAACATCCTCGTTTTCAGGAGCAGCTCCATTAAGGAAAAACAAACAAAAACCCCAAACCACTTTATGTATTAGGAGAAGCCATACTTGTAAACCCTATTTTCTGCATACCAAAGCTTCCATACAGCCAAGAGTCATACTTTTCCCCAACCCATACTCTTTAAGCTGAGCAGACACCCAATTTCTTTCACAACACCTCACTCAGTCTGCACTTCTAGCCTGCTAGGCTAAGGTGCTTACTACCTTCATCTTTGTTTAAGCAAGATTTAGTGAAATGTTTGATAGAGTAGGAACACAGGGAGCTGATGGAGCCTACAAGTGATGGCTGATTTTTACCAGCACCAAGGATCAAAACCACTTTTGAGCCTACTTCCTGCTTAGCAGCTGATACACACCTTCTTCATGAAATAACAATTTCCAGTTCCCACAATTGTTCCCTAGAACCTACAGGCATATAGTGCGAACTTCTTCCAAGTTCCAAGAAGTCACACTAAAAGAAATCTGTGCAGTTGAGAGAAAATCAACATGATCAGCAAGTGATACTGAAAGTGCTAACAAGCTGCAGGCAGCTTATGTGGCAAGGTTTGACTATTCCTACAAAGGATGCTGAAAAGATGGTATCTGCAAGTCATTCATGTGACTTCCCAGTGGACTTCTGCTTGTTGCTCTGTATAGTAAGCACCTTTAGCTCAGTTTCCTTTACTATTCACATATCCACAGGAAAGAAAGCAGAGAGGCATCATTTACCAAGTTCCAAGAGAAATTTTGGTCAGGTTCTTTATGTAAGGCCGAGTCTTAGTCTTCCACATCCCTCCTCCCCTGTAAATCAGGGTATGTTTTGTTGACCATTCCACTGCTGTTATTCTATCAGGTGATTTGAATATGTTTAAGCACCAGAGCCGATGGAACATTTTCCTTGAAACACACTCTTCAGGTAAATTCAGAATTGTTTCTTTGATCTTAAGGCAGCTAATAGTTCACTTTTTACCTTCACACACACTACCACATAAAAATGCCCCTAAGAAGTCAAATGGTTTTGTAGGAAACTATGTTCATATTTCAGCAACTGACTATAGCCTGGCAAGATAAGAGTTACAAGCAACTCTCTGAACTTGCATTAAATATATGTATGTGTGATTATAGAAAAATAAAAACTTTTGTTTCAAGGGGAAAAAAACTATAATAACTGCTTCTGTCACAGCAGTATTGATCTAATTAAAACTATTGGAAAGAATAGCATTGTACCTGGTATTAGCTCCAGAAACACTTAGATTTTCCGGGCTGTACAACATACTAGCTGTGGAATCTATCAGCCTTTCTATGATTTAGTTGTACCACTAAAGACAAAATACTCCTCCCCATCCCACCGTAAGAAACGAAGAAATAGTCACTTCTTTGTATGATACAGGAAACGAGAAAGCAAGGTGCACGTATCGGTGAACAAGCAGAAAAACAGAGTACACTCCTGACAGGATCCTCACCAACAGTCACAGGGAATGTATCCAAACCCACTCGAAACTGCAGCTTCAGCAATGCCCAGCTCATCCCCGATAAAACACGGAGAACGAGGGTGGCAGTGAGCCTCCCCCCTCACACGTACTGCTGCTCCATAAGCGCCGGGACATCCTGCGTCCCGCAAAAGAGACCACAGCTGCTCAGTGCCACAAGGATACGGCCACTCCTTCTTACAGACACTACTCCCGGGCACCTGGATAACACACCCCGGGTGCGAAAACACCCGCAATTCAAATATAACTGCGTGACACACGCTTCCCTTCCAGCCTCTGCACAGGAGACAGCTGCTTTGCTCTCCCCTCTGTGAAGGGGACACCGCCACCTTCCCTCGCCTGGGACGGCAGACCCGGAGATCACCTGCGACAGGACGGGGAAGGACGCGGGGGGCAGTGACCCCCGGAGAGCCGCCGTCAGCCGCTACCAGGGGCCGGCCCGGGCGGCCCGGAGAAGGCCCGCGGAGCAAGGGGGCCGCAGAGCGGTGCCGGCGGCGCGGCGCGGCCCTGGCGGGCTGTGCTCACCTGCTGCCCGCGGCGGCGGTGCCGGTGCTGGGCGGCACCGCCGCTCTTCCTTCACCGCCCGGCCCGGCGGCGCCGCCAGCCCCAACCAACCGCCCGCCGACCGCGCCGCTCCCGCACAGGCATCGCCAATCGAAGCTCCGCGCACTCCACCCGCCGCCAGCACCCGGCCCCGCCCCGCGGCCCTTCCCGGCTGCTCTGCCCGGGCGCAGCACACCAGGGCTTCTGCGTGGGGAGCCGCTGGTAGTGCGGCGAGTTCGGGGTGTCCCTCGGGAAGTGGTAGTACACCGTATTTCATTAATATTCCCTTCTATTCCCGCCCCGAGGTTCCTCCCCAGCCACACTCCCCGCCTCGCCGCGGCCCCGGAGAGGTGCCCGCCCCTGTCCCCGGGGCTGTGGCGTCAACACCGCCGGCGCAGCGCGAGCGGACGAGCCCGTGGACCGCTGTGGGTACCGCACCCCTGGGCTGGGCAGCGGCGCTCTCCCTGGGGCACGCCCGAGCCCCCCGGCGCCAGCGGGTTCCCCGTGCCGGCGGGCACTCACTGCGCGGGGGTGGCAGAGCGCGGAACGGGCCCGGCCCGGAACGGCAGCCGCACGGTCCGAGCTACCGCCGGCCCCTAGCACGGGAGCACCGGCGCGCGAGACCGGGGCGGGCCCGGCTGCTGGGCCCTCGCCAGCCTCGCGCCCCCTGGCGGCCCCGCTCCGNCCGCGCACGGCCGGCCCCGCATCGCTCTGCACCGCCGCACCGAACGGAACGGAACGGTTCGGCACCGGGGCTTCAGGTAAAGGGCATCGCCACCGCCCCAGCGCGCCGCACAGCACCCTTTGTCCTTTCTCTCCAGGGCGCGGCTCCCCGCAGCGGGGCCCCGACGGACGGGATTGTGTTTTAGGGCTTTTTTTCTCGGTGCGGGCGGGACCCCGCGGCTGCGCCCCGCCCGCCGCAAGTGTCGCTGAGGGTGCTGCAGCCCGGGATCGCCTGCCCTGTCCTGGGCTGGGCTGTCTCCTCACGCAGTCCTGGGGGCTCCCGCTAGTCGTTGGTGTCCCGGGTGCGGGCCGGGCTCGGAGGCCTTGCCTGTCCCCGCCCGCTGGGGGAGCGGCCCCGGTCACGGCCGTGCCGGTGCCGGGATTTCAGCCTCGGCCGTGGCGGCGGCCGCTGCTGCCCGCGGCCCGTGGGGAAATGCCCTGTGTGCCTCGAGATCGCCTTGCCAGGGGCGAGTGCGGCCGAAAAACGAGTGCAGCTGAGAGCTCGGTTGGTGCCAGCGACCTGCTCCGTGCCCTGCGAGCCGCCTCCTTCAGGGAGATCAGCTGTACACCCGGGTTGCGGACTTGTTGCAATAGTTAATTATTGCCCGTAGGCCCCGAGCCCTTCCTCGGGACCAAGAGGTATTTGGAAATACAGAGTTTCTTCTTAATTGCCTTGGCTATGTGCCTGGGTTAAGTGTGTTTAAAAAGCTGCTGCAGGAGAAAGACCTTGCTGGATTTTGGCAGCTCAGTATAAAATCAGAGGGGACAAGTGACAGAGCTGAGCTCTAGGGAATGTGTGCTCTCTAGAGGAGCCTCTCTGGTGTGTAGAAGAGGGATGCTACTGCAGCACTGCCCTAGTTCATAGAGAAACTGGGGACACTGACGACTGAGGAGGGGAAAAGTACCAGTACCTGGGCCATGATCATAAACGTGTTGGATGCTGCTGGAGTCGTTGAAGAAGCTGCTGTTTCCACACGTCAGTGGAGATGTATCTCGGTGGAGGTGTGTCTCACCTACCGTTGTGTTCTCTGCGTGACAGCAGCATCGAATAGTTCCGAAGCCAAACCTATTGCTGTGACTGACATAGTCTGATTTGTCTTAGTCAAGTAGAACCAAACCACAAAATAAGCAGTGTTTTGTGGGTTTATGCCTGTCTACATTTTTACTTAAATGAATCAGATTGTTTCTCAGATTGTGCCAAAAGCAAAACTGAACTCTCTCCGAGTAGTAATTCTGTACGTAGGCCATGGACTATGATACAGACCTTATTTGTTTGGATAATCACAATTGAAATTGGGTTCAAAATACTTGCATAAGTAAACTGAGTTCAGACAGAGTGTGATCATGAAGTGAGTGTGATCATGTGAGTGTGAAGTTCAGTTCTCCTTGAGGACTAGAGAGGCCCAATATTAGCCAAGGTACTGTCTGTGTTGGGGATAGAAGTGCTTGAAGTACTTTATTGTTTAAACCGAGTCTCAGTAACATAACCTTATTTTACATTTTCAATTTCTTTTTTTTTTTTTTTTTAGGGTTTTGTGTTATTTTTTGGGTGGGGTTTCTTGGGGGGTGGTTTTGTTTTGAGTGGGGTTTTTGTTGTTGGGTTTTTTGTTTGTTTTTTTTTTTTGTTTGAGGGTGTCTTTTTGGTGTTTGTTTTGGTTTGTTTTTCTGTTTTTAGTTTTTGCACTTTAAAAGGTCTGGAAAAGCTTGATCCTGTGAACATAGCCTAGAAAGTTTATTCTCTTCCCATAATAAAATTGTTTAATAAATTGGATTTTGGAAATGCAGCACAAGTTACTTTCATTAAAAAAGAAAGGGAAATTTTAGCCCTGGGAAAGTCTCCCAACATGCTTGTGATGTGGGGCCCTTGCTCTGCAAGCCTCACGCCTCAGAATGACTTGGTCTAGATAAACAGGTCCTATGTACTGTAGGACCCTTCATTCTGGATCAAGTCACTCGTGGCCCTTGGTCTCTGAGACTGCAGCCTCAGGCACAAGGGCTTGCTATCTCACTGTCCTATCCTGGCAGCTGCACACAAGCACAGGACTGCGTGGAACGAGGAACTTGCCAAGTCATAGCCCTTGCATAATCAGAGCCAAGACCCAAGAAACTGTAGCTGTTGGAAGTCAGGACACTGTGTAAGAGTAGTTCAGTGCCTTCTGAGGTTTTCTTGACAAAGAACAAAGTGCAAATAGAAGGGCAGAGTTCAAGTTGATTTGGGGTTTTTTTTGAGGCTTTGTTCACAAATATCTTTGGAAACCTCTGTTCCCTACAGCAAACAAATCTGTCCAGTATTTATTTTAACTGTAGAAATAAAACTTGCCATGAGAAAATACTCTTGATGTGTAGCCCTTGGATTTTTCTATCTGTTTCCTTCCTTCCTGGGGGACAAAGCTAATAAAGAAACTCACAATATGTTAATCTTAGTAGTTTCAGCAGTATGAGCTGTCATTGTTATCATATCCATTAACCCCTGATTTTCAGAAAAAGGTGGAGAAACAGGCAACTGGACTAGAACACGTGAAATCTAAAAGTAAACAGCACTCATCTATTTCTGTGGAATTTGGGGGAAGGATTTGGTCATATTTTCAAATTCTTTGATACAACCATAATTTAAAGCCCATGCCCTTAACTGTCAAGATATTAAACTTTCTTTTTATCGTCACATAAATCTCCCTAGGAGCTGGGGCTTTAAGGAAAATACCTTGTGGCATGAAACTAAGGATAAACTGAGGTTATTTTCAAGTCTTTTTTAAGAGATCCTGTATGCTATGTTAGTGCCTCACCTAGTTATGTTGTAAAAATGCAGGATACATGTATTGGTAGCTTGTAACTTAGGTTGGATTTCTTTAATGTCTATTGCAGTTCAAGATGTCTAAAAAAATCCGTGGAGGCTCCGTTGTGGAGATGCAAGGAGATGAAATGACGCGGGTCATCTGGGAACTGATTAAAGAAAAGTTGATTTTTCCTTATGTAGATCTGGATTTGCACAGGTAATGGCTCTGTGACATTCAGCTACTTCGTACTGCAGTTTGCATGTGTCATTAGGTGTTGATGGATTTTCATTTAGCGCAGGAAACATGCCCTCCAGGGTTCCTCACAGCAGTAAGCAGTGAATGCTGAATTGTGAGTTAGCTTTTTGCCTGTACTGTGCCTCTAAGAAAGTCTCTCAGAGACATGGCCGGTATTTTGTTCTCCTGTGTCTTGGACTTTCCAGCATCTGATGGTCTGCATGACTCCCTGCAGCCTAAACAATGAGAAACATGGGCTGTTTCAGCTACTCCCTGGCTTGAAGCATAGCATCCTGTACCCCTGAGTGGGCTTATGGCTTCTTGCCATGCCTGTTCGAAGATTGCTCCAGAGGACCAAAGGGTGTGTATAGGGCACAGACTCTGCCCTCCCTGGTGGCTGTAAACCTGATCTCTGCTGTTGACAATGTGAGCTAACTGCTGCAATTACTCCCTGAAGCTAGGCTGTGCTCCTCTGCTCTCTTCTGGAAAAAAACAAACACTAGCAGATGGATACAGCAAAAGGAACATGCTATCTATGGCATCTGGCCAAGCAGAACAAATAATCTCTTCCTTTTCTGGCCACTGAGCTATAATTATTAAAGAAGTATCCAGCTACATTGCTCCTAGCCATGTGGACAGAGGCCTTCAGTGGTATCTGCCATAGTTAAACCCACAAGTCTGACCTCTTCCCCTGCTGCTGGAGCCATTTGTATGCCACCTACATCAGGCTTTCTGCTTGCTGGTGGTGGGAGCTAGCCAGACAGGAACCCAGCAACATAATACATGCACACAGTCTGGAGAGCATCCCTTTTCAAAGAGGGTGGGAGGAGGGCAAGCAAACCCCTGGCTGAGGCAGGACAATGGCTAGTTTCATGTATAACTGGCTGTGCTTCAGGGCTGTCCCATGCTGGGCACCCATTGTTCTCCAAAAGCTATTAAAACAGTGAGTATGGAAATGACCTTCCTCTGATGTTTGAGGGGAATATTGGCAGTTTTGCTGCCAGAGCAGGACCATGGGTCCATTGTCAAAGCAGTTTTTAAGCCGAGTATAGCTTCATGTGCTCAGTACATGAAGGAAGCCAGAGCCCTCAGCGCAAAGAGGTTTGAAATAAAGGCTCATATTCTTCTGGGGATTTTGCTGCTCCATGCAATTAGAATCCTCAACTGACAACTGCCATTGCAGGAAGCTCAAAAGGCAAGGCAGAGGAGATACTGTCCCATGCTGGCAGCAAACCTCAGTTATAAACTGAAGCTGTCCTTTCTCCAATCTCCTACCAACCTCCACTAACAAGAGAAATGTCACTGTGTAAGTCTGTTTTCTTCCAGTCCAGCAGCATTTGCATGCTAAGAGGGATAACTTCAGTTGTGGCAGAATGGAACTACACTCACAAGCACATATAAGGTCTTGTTTCTTTCCTGTTGAACACAAACAAATGTCCTGGGCAGTCCTGATCATGTTTGTGGGTTTGTTACAGCTATGACTTGGGCATTGAGCATCGTGATGCTACAAATGATAAAGTAACTGTGGAAGCTGCTGAAGCCATAAAGAAGTACAACGTTGGCATAAAGTGTGCAACCATCACTCCTGATGAGAAGAGAGTGGAGGAGTTCAAGTTGAAGCAGATGTGGAAGTCTCCCAATGGCACAATTAGAAACATCCTAGGTGGCACTGTCTTCAGAGAGGCTATTATCTGCAAGAACATTCCCCGGCTGGTGTCTGGATGGGTGAAGCCCATTGTCATTGGCCGTCACGCTTATGGGGATCAAGTGAGTCACTTCAGTGTTTACCCCCTCTTTTTGTCTTGACTGGCTTATTCCTGACTGGTATAGAGCTCCAAAGACTTAGACATCCCTGTGTTCCTGCTCTGCCCCTTGCATTCCACCTGGGAGCACATACGTGCTAGCACTTTGTTTGTATTGCACCTGGCAAGTGTGGGAGAGCCTGGTTCATGCTTCTCTTCCTTGAACAGTGTCACTGTATAAACAGCATTCAGAAACCTGTGCTTGGATTACATAGGCCTGTACTTAGACACTTAACTCTGCTAAGTTATTGTTCTTCACCTCTATAGAACCCTCCTCCCTACATAAGAACATCTTTAGAAAATATTCTTTACGCTGCCCACCACCTTACTTTGCAGAACTTCCTGGTGTCAAATGTTGCTCACAGCAAAAATGGATAAAAGTGAGTGATTTCTAGAAGTGGGCAAAATTGCCTTCTGTATGGGGGTGTGGTTTTGTTCTATTTCTTTTTTATGTTTTCTTACTGTGGTCTGCTGCTTTAACTTGCACAGCACACCTGCAGAGTTGGTATCTGACCTGGACACATGAGGCTGTGGTACAGAAGTAGGGAAACCTCTTTTACCAGAGCTTTCCTCACTGGGGTCAGGGTCAAGGCTGTAGAAAGCCCTGGAATGGTTCTCAGTGTTATGCACTTTGGATAGCCTGGAAGATAAGAATCAGTCATCTATGTTCTCCATGGGCAATCATATGCTATAATGCTAGCAAACATGGCTAGCAGTATAAAAGAAAAGTCTTCTAGAAGACCCAATTGCTTAAATAGGTGGCAAGTCATTAGTTTACCTGGGATAGGAAGGTAAAATAATAAATTTTCAAGAGGAAAATAATTGCAGAGCCCTAGCACTAGAAAAGAATGGGATTCAACATCCTTAAAGGTTGTGAATAATTGAGAAGGTAAAAATAATAATAGGAAACAATGGATTAAAGGGGAAGGATTGAAACCCTGCTAAAGTATGAGATTAAAGTGAAAGGAACAATATAAGAAAATACAAAGGACATAGGAGCAAGACCCTACAGAACAGCTCAGGGAACACATTCCCTTAATAGGAGGGAAACTACATTAAAAACTACATAACAAATTTCAAGGAAATTTAACCTTAAATAGTACTGTTCAGGGCAATTGAGAAGATGAGGCATCATTTAAATATTTAAAGTTTTTAACTTGAAAGACTCTTACTACAGGATGGCCTTTCAAATGTCATCTTATGTATGATATATGAGCCCTGTTATTTATGAGATCAGCAGCTGTAATATGAATGGCTTTTTTAAGGCAGGGAGAGGAGCCTTTCTACCCCCCAACCACACAACAGTCTAAATACTCTGCACTTTAAAACTTCAGTACACCTGCAAAAGTAGGTACTCTGCCAATTGTAGGGCCCAAGAATCTGTGAGCTTTTTTCTCTGAAGGGGAAGATAGCTTCTGAAACAGGCAGACTTTTGGTTAAGGACACAGTTTAGTGGTACTATTGGCAGTGCTGGGTTAACTGTTGGACTTGACAATCTTAAGAGTCTTTTCCAACCTAAGTGAGTCCATGACTTGTCTTTCTAATGTCTAGTAAAATAATCCAATGACAATATGGCTGAATAAAAAGTCTACTTAATGGGGTTTTTAGTACAACTGTTTTTCTGTAACCTGCCCTCCCAAATGAGGGCTGTCTTTTCTGGTTCTCTCTTCCTGATAGATAAAATCATCATAGCTTTTTTTTTTTTTTTTTAACAGTACAGAGCAACTGATTTTGTGGTACCTGGGCCTGGAAAAGTAGAGATGACCTACACTCCCACAGATGGAGGCAAACCAGTAACATATCTGGTCCATAACTTTGAAAGTAGGTATTTTCTCTAATTAGTGATTAAAACTGATATTTTGGATTTAATTCAACCTTGAATTATCAGTCAGATCTGTTTGATGGTAAAATATGATTTTGAGGTAGAGTAGGGGAGAAAGTTTGGGCCTTCTTCATTTATTTGTCAGGTACTGAAAGTTCCTTGAAATCTTCCTGGGATCGAAGAAGCATATCAAGAATACAATCATTAGATTGCCCACCTGTCATGCTCCTTATATGACCACTCTGGTAGCAGCATATATGTTTCTCTCTGATCAGAGGCAAACTTGCTATGTAAGCAAGGCTTGACCTAAGGGGAGATTTGAGAACAATCCATGTGTAATTCTTTCTAGGTTTAGTTTGTTTTACTGATCTCTGTATACCTTAGCAGTTTTTGCCCTTCTTTTTGAAGCAGTCTTTTTACTTGCTCAATAGAAATGAGAATTAACACTTATTTGGTAAGGTGGAAAGAGGATTTCACAAGGATGCTCCTGACTGTGTGGGCTGTAACTGTTTTAACAGATGCAGTCCCAAAGGTTTTGGTGTCACTCCTTTCCCTATTGCTGTGCTGGTTGCAGACATTGCAAGGCTCAGGAAGAGTCCTGGCATCGCTGGACTTTGTTAATGGAAGCAGTTACACACGTTGCCAGAACTCAGGCTGTTTCCTCTAGGGGCAGGATTCAGGAAAATATCATACATCTTATGTCTCTTGTCTATCATTAATCAAAGGGTTCAGGATTTAAAGTCTTATGCTGATCTGTGTGTGAGCGTGCAGTGTTTTGGTTTTTCCTACAAAAAAAGAAACCATATAAACCACAGCATCCTTGTTTGTGTGCGGTTGGTTTGGCAAACAGGTATCAAGATTGATATATGACCCTCTTTTGTAATACTTGATTTCTCTGGCATGCTTGCTCATAAAAACCTACATCTCTACCATCTCTTGCTGCATAGCCTTTCCTCTGGAGTTCACCTGCTTCACAGCCAGTCCTAATCTGTTTTCATTTGATAGATGACCAGTGAGCCTGTACTGGAGATGTGTGGCCGTCCAGTTGCCAGTCTGATTTACTGCTGCTGCTCTGGGGAGATAATTGTTGTGCCAGCATATCTCCCAGATGATTAAGGGAAGCTTGTCTTTTTGCTGTACAAATATGTTCAACCTTGACACTGAATCAAGAGATTTTTAGTAGGCAGTAGGATTGTATGATTGCAATATTGATTTTCTTTTACATGTATGAAAATAACTGTTTAAATAAAACTTAATAGCTGTCATCCAGCAACCATGAAATCATGGCTCCTGAGGACACAGTCTCTGTAGCTGATCACACCCTGAACTGTCCTTGACTGCATAGGGAAAGTACATGGACGGGTACAAGGACGACATGTATTTTTCATTGGTAGCAACACGAATTTCATTCTCTGCCATTATCAACTTTAAATGACATTGCTTAATAGCAATAAATCTGCTCTTGGCAAGCAGATAAACCTCCTCTGGCTTCCCCTCTTCATTCTGCATGTATGTCCATATAGTAACTACCATTTGGAGGTAAGGACAAATGGATATTAGGAGAGATATTTAAAAACTCTTTGTGTTTCCAGAGCAAAGTTCCCTGATATTGGTACTGTACAGAAACTAGATGGACGGTGGTAGTGAGGTGCTTAAAATTAAGTACATGTTACCTACTTTTCACTAGAAACACAGAGTTGTGCTCTGAAAATGACAAAGCTTTCTCATTAAGCTCTAGACCCTACTTTCACCCACAGTCATCCTCTTCCATGATCTGAGTGCTGCTTCTTTTTAGGTGAGCTGGGCTGCAAGTGCAGCACACTTCCATTTGTGCTTCTAACACATCCACCTTACACAATCTAAGTCATGTGAATGTTGATAGTTCCTCAGATCCTTCTCAGGACTTACCTGAGCACCCACATGACTAGCATGTTCTTTCCACAACTTGCTAGAAGTGAGCCTGAGTGGGTGGATCAAAGCTGCAGGGTAGGCCACACGTGCTGAAATAAATGCAGGAATTCATGTGGAGTCTTGTTTACCTGAGCTAGGCAATGGAGTCCTTGACTGCTGGAGTTAGTTCTGAAGGTGCAAAGCATTTAAGGTGTGAGCACATCCATTTCTGGCTTTGACTGAGACCTCCTGCTCGAAACTGCTGCCTGCTGCTTTGATAGAAAAAGACTGTATTACTTAAATGGCTAGTAGGAGTTCAAGTGCACTCACTTCATTCATAGTGTGCTTGAATACTTAGGCTGGATTGGAACAAAACTTCTTAGAGGGATTAGATCACATTATTAAGATGTACTTACCTGTAAAACTAAACCACCTGCCTATCCATGTGTCACAGAACTGCTGAGATTTGAGCTGAGGGTGCAAAGCAAATCTCCTGAAAGAACCAACCTTAAATTGAGAACTAGGTTAAGACACCTGGGGAGAGCGCCAGCCTGCCTGCCAGCCAGAGTATGCTATGGGGAGAATAAAAATTCTTTAACCAAAACTGAATCTAGTTGATTCCTATCTATTCTTCCTCCACTAACAGGCTGTGGTGGTGTAGCCATGGGAATGTACAATCTTGACCAATCTATCAAGGATTTTGCCCACAGTTCCTTCCAAATGGCACTGGCTAAAGGCTGGCCCCTCTACATGAGCACCAAGAACACCATTCTGAAGAGATATGATGGCCGCTTCAAAGACATCTTCCAAGAGATCTATGACAGGTAATCAGCTGTGTACTTCCTGCTGCAGTACATAAGTCTGCTGCAGGAACATCCTCTCCAGCCTTGTGAGTTGCCTTTTCAGACACTCAGCAACACTTTATGGGCACAGGGGATGCCATCTCTGTCACAGTCTCCCTTGTCCTGCAAGGCACAATACTCAATGTGGAAAAACATGCTAAAACTCTGCTAAATCTGGCTGTGGTGTCCATCTCTTTTAATAAAATCACAGATTATCTGTGGGTGCCTCTATGACTCTGAAGCTGCCTTGCTATAGCCTAGCAAAGTAGACAAGGGAAAAAACAGTAAAGAGAATGCAGAGGGTTTTTTTGTTTTAGTCTTATCTCTGTGCACCTCTCTATGCACAAGCTGTGCAATCCCTATTTATATGACAAGGTGCTTTGGTTTTTGTTTTCTAGAGAATATAAGTCCCAGTTTGAAGCCAAAAAGATCTGGTATGAGCACAGGCTCATTGATGACATGGTTGCTCAGGCCTTGAAATCTGAAGGAGGCTTTGTCTGGGCCTGCAAGAACTACGATGGGGATGTGCAGTCTGACTCTGTTGCACAAGGTATGAGGTGCTTCCTGTGCCACACTGAAGCAGGCTTAGTGGAAGTCCCTTGTGTCCCTCTGTCACATCTTATAGAATAGCCCATAATGGTGTTGGGCCTCAGAACTTGTATTTCAAACCTGTGGCCAGTAATGGAGGTATCAGGCAGTCAAAATCTGATTTTTCTTTTACGAGAAAATCTATTGAATGTGGATTCTGTAGCTGTGTTTATTTACAGGAGGAAAGTTCCTACCACCATGATAACTGGTAGGCTTTCTATTCTAATGGACAGTGTTTAGACAGCTGGTTCTCTGTCACTGACAGCTTGAGTTAAGCTGAATGCTGCTGAGTGTGATAGCAGGTGCTCTGCAGATAAGTAGTAAAACCTTTAGGACCTAAAGCTACCTGTCAGGTGTAAAGAGAGAGATTGATACGTTTAATTTTGCATATTTGCAATGCTTGATCAAAATCCTATATAATCAAGGTGCCCAGTGCCAAAACAAATATGGATGCAGAATTCCACAGGGTGAGATGTGTCGCTTTATGGAATACACTCTTTCTGAAGTAATGCCACTAAACTGCCTCCCACAGAACAAGGATGTGTGTTGGACTGCTAAACAAAGCAGGTTTTAAATATGCAGATCTCTTGAAACCTACAGAGTTAGAAGTGGTGTGAATGTCCGATACCAGAAGTTGCTGGTTCCTCTCACAAGAGCGGATGCTCTTGATAAGAAGTTGGTTTGTTTCCTATCACCCTGTGTGAAAGACAAGCAGCCCATCACTTACTGTTCTCTTACTGTACATTTTCAGTAGAAATCTGTCCAACAAATTAGGTGAGAAAACTAGTTGTATTGAACTGGTGCAGAATGTCTTTATATCTCATGGTTCAGCAGGACTTCATGTTCAGAACAGCTGTTATTTTGATGTGTAGGGACTTGCCAGTTAGTTGCAGAAGCACTACTGCAGCTTTGCTGATCAGGGATTTTCACATCAGTGGGAGGATGTAGGGGGATTGTAGGATGGGGAGATTAAGGGGAATTTGAAGGAGCTGTCCAAAGGAGACACTGAACTTTTGAAACTTGTACTGTGTAGGCTATGGCTCTCTGGGGATGATGACCAGCGTGCTGATCTGCCCTGATGGCAAGACTGTTGAAGCAGAAGCTGCTCACGGGACAGTTACTCGTCACTACCGCATGCACCAGAAAGGCCAAGAAACCTCCACTAACCCCATTGGTGAGCTGCTTTTCACTGCCTTTCATCATCTCTATGCATGAAAGAACAAGTTTAGAGTAAGAAGATCTGCACCCTTTCTGTAGACAACTGCACCACTGAGTGGTGAAACTTGCAGTTCATAATGCACTTTTCTACCAGAGACTGTGGCGACCCTTAAGGGGAAGGAAGTACCTAAGATTCTTAAATGCTCATTGATCAAAAGAATCAACAGAAGTCAGAGGGTCTGCAAACAATCAGAAAGTAGATCAGTAAATTATACACGTGGCATGGAAATTGCTGTGTTAGTTCCTGACCTACTATGTAGCACACAGCAGCGGGTTTGGGATAAAGGGGCAGGGTAAAGGGAAGAGAGGAATTAAAGAGGGAAAGATGAATTAAAGAAAGTAAGAAAGGAAAAGAAAAAAAGAGAGGAAAAGAAAGAATTAAAGGAAGAAAAAGGGGAGATAAGAGAGAGAGAGAGATCACTAATCCTGGTTACAGCATTGGTCCAGCTGAGGGAATGCCAATCCTGGTTTCAGTGCTGATCCAGCTGATAAGTGACAATCCAGCTGCATTGGTCTGGTTGCTGAGATGTCCAGGGCCCTGGGGGCACTACCTGGGCTTGGGAGGGGTCGAGGGGGGTACCTTTTTATGGACAGGTTTCTTGCTTTTTATGTACATTAGTCATCAAGTGCAGTCTGTTCTTTCAGGCCTGTCTGGAAATGGGTCAGAAGACTTTGGGGGTCTTTGGTCTCAATCCCACCCTATACTCCATGCCCACTTCCTGCCACTTATTCTTGTGCTTGCACTGTACTGTGTTGCGGTTCTTTCTCACAGAAAAGTGCTCTCCTGTTTCCACTTGGCCCCTCTTTTCCAGTCAAATCTTGTTCTTTTTCATGGCACGTCAGTACCAACAGTTCATGGTTGGCTCTACAGCCATCCAGTTATCAGTGTTCGAGACATGCAGATTAGCTCCTTCTCTTGGACTGGGCTCAATTGGTCAGAGCATGATGCTAATTACACCAAGGGTATGGGTTCAATCCCTATATGGACCATTCACATAAGAGTTGGACTCAATGAGCCTTCTGTGTGCCTTGCAACTCAGACTGTTCTGTGATTCCACATGTATCTTCTGGAAATTGCGAGCTCCAAAAGATCGCACTTTGGGCTGCTATTTAAAGGGTTATTAGAAAGTAGGGTAGAGTATGCATTACCTCCTTATAATCAAGAGCTTGAGGGGTCTCACTTTGGGTCACTGTTTATGGTGTTGCAAGAGAGTGGGCTTTAGTCGTAGTAATTTTCCATCCTGGCTGCAACTCAAGTCAGTAACTTTCTTTGAAAGTTCAGTAACAAAAATATTATTCAGTTTGGGTTGTTACTCAGGCAAGAAAAACACCTTTCCAAGGCTGTTAATTAAAAAAAAGAACCACACTCTGTGTGGTGGTTAGTTCCTGTGTTTCTGATAAGCTTGAGAAGGGCTTAGTCCACATATGGCTTGTCAAGGCCAAGGCCTAATGAGCATTTCTCAGATCACAGTTTGGCCTCAGGGAGGCGAGGAAATACATGCCCACAGTCCTCTCATGACTTAAGTCAGCTTCTCTGGGTCTCTACAGACACAGCTACAGCCTGAAGCAAAAAAACATGCTGGAATGGAGTGAGTGCGAGCAACAAGCTAGACCTAACCTAGCCTTTGAGATATGAACTCACTCTTCAGGAAACAATTGGTTTATAGCCACAAGGCCTTAAGGTTTAAGTTGGTTGTTTTTTATTTTACTCCTCGTTCTGATGGCCCAGAAGAACCAACCACAGCCCATTTACACACTTGAAGTGTAAGTGCACTTGGAATGGGGCATGAGGGAAAGAATCCTCTAAATTTGCTAAATCCTCTAAATAGAGACCAGAGCATAATGTAGTGTTAGGAAAAGGACTGCACTCTTCTGTCACAATATGCTCTGTAACTACAGAGTCCTACCACCTGTCATAATTTCTGACTTGGGCAGGACAAAAATAAAATTACATGCATAAAGAGATTACTGGAGGCAGTGAGTAGTTTCTGAGGTCTGCTTTGCTTTTTTTAGAGTTGCACAAAAGGCAAAGGATACTTAGATGAAGATAAGTGTTCTTTCCCATACCAAATTTTCTTTTTTCAATCTGCTTTCCATTTTATTGGTATTAAAAAATCCAATTATTGTTCCACATGATGATTTGAAGCAACTTTCAGGAAGTTCTAGATGGATAGAATAACCCGGTGTTCTCTCTCAGCCTCCATCTTTGCATGGACAAGAGGCCTCGCTCACAGAGCTAAGCTAGACAACAACACTACCCTCGGAAACTTTGCAGTTGCCCTGGAAGAAGTCTGCATTGAGACCATCGAATCTGGCTTCATGACAAAGGACCTTGCTGCCTGCATCAAAGGCCTGCCTAAGTAAGTGTGTGAAATAACCAGCTATGCTTAGAGGAGGCTGGTTTATGTGGTGGTTGTGAACAGCATTTGCTGGAATGTTATTTTTAGCACGGTAAAGAACAGGAGTCTGTCTCACAGGACTCACCTGTACCCAGTACTGTACAAACAGAACATGAGATGCTCCCTGACCCAAGCAGCTTAGTCCAGATTGCTCTCTCCCTGCTATTGCACCAAATGAATGGGAGAAAAAAGAAGGAACTGCAAAGATTTATATTTTTGTATGACAGTCTAGCTATGTTGGCCAGATCCCAATAAATGAAGAAGACCTATGTAACTGTAAAATATCACCTGGCTACCTCTTCTCAGAGCCTTTTGACAAAAAAACCCAGCCTGATGAGTAGGAGAGAACTCTTTTGGTTTTAGAGGCAAAATATAGAGTTCTTCAGTCTTCCCCTGCTTTGATTACTTGAGAGTCTGCACAACTAACATCTGTCTTGTTTTGTTTCCCCCTGCCAGTGTCACACGCTCTGATTACCTGAACACCTTTGAGTTCATGGACAAGATTGCTGAAAACTTGAAGCAGAAGCTGGCCTCTATGCCCAAAGCTTAAGGCATGGGTTCTACTCAAGCTCCCCTAACAAAGTGTCTCCCACTTAGATCAGAGTTTAAGTGGCCCTGTCTCATGCTTTGTTGTGCTTCTTTTAGGCTATTCTTCAGTTTTGGCCCTCTGGTATTATCACACTGGCAGATACTCCTCATCAGAATCATCTCTTTGCCCAATTACTCTAGTTTTTCTCTTGATTTTCTGTCTGATGCTCTTTCTACTCACACTTGAGTCCTCTTGAAAAGCACAGGCACTGGAGGTCTCTGTCCTCAAGAAAAGTGAATTTTATAGACTGGAATCACCTGAGGCAACTTCATGACTTGAGAAGGTGTGGACTGGGGGTTTTAGCAAGCTCTCCATACTTTGCATCTCAGAGATAGGTCCCTTCTTAACCTGTTGCATTAAGTCAACATTTTCAAGACTCTGCAGCTGTGCTGGATTCACCTCACATGTACTTCCAAAGTCTTGGACTCCATCAGGAGAGTGGGAGTGGTGTTCCACACCACAGTCTTTGTTCTTCCTGTCAAAAGCCCCCTCACATGCCTTCTGCCCCATCTCACAGACTTCAATCTCACTAGAACATGTTGCAACTTCTGGCTGAAGAAGCTTCTTGAATTTTGAACACACTCTTCACCTTGAGATCTATTAGGACTACTTTCTGCATTGTTTTTAATTGAAGTTGTTATTTTTCTGTTCTTGCTTTCTTACCAGCTGTTCTCTCATCAGTTTTAGTTTTTTAATAAGATCCCTCCGGGGTACCAACATTCACCCGTGCTTGCTCAATCTTGCTGAATTTTTCCAGACAGTCTCACTCCCCCTAGATGTGAAACTATACCAATGTACAGATGATACTCTAATGGAAGGAGATTCCCATGAAAAAGTGGGAGAAGCAGCAGCAATAATGGGAAGCATTACATGAAGCAGAAATTTAAGTTCTGCCTGAAAAACGTCAAGGACCAAGTAAAGAAATAAAATTTTTGGGTACTTAGTAGATGCAGGCAATGCAGTAGTTCCTCCAGACACTTTAAAGGAATAGAACAAATACAAGTGCCCCCATCAAAGAAAGAACTACAAGAGTTAATGGGAACTTTAGGATATTGGAGAAAACATGTACCTAGCCTTTCTGTCATTGCTTGCGTAAGTGGCTCCGTATTGTGCTTCGTTGTGTAACACTACAAACACTAGATAAGAATGAACATAGACACTTTTTAAACTTCTAGAAAATTATGTTTTTTGAAACCTTTTGAGCTGCAGACTAAGCCCTACTTTTGTGAAGCAGATGAATTTGCTAAAAGCTTGGTGTGGGTGCAGATGAATTTGATAAAAGCTTAGTATGGGTCTGGATTCCTAATTTTATTCACAGCAGACCTGAGGTTTTTCTCTATGACTTTGATCTATGTTTATCTCTTCTTCTCAGTCTGAAGGCCAGTTTGTGTCACAGCTCTGGTCAAACCAGTAGTGACCTACCGTCCAGCAGCCTACAGAAATGAATCCCGTCCTCCTCTCTCCAGTACTTCCCAGTGAGTGTAAGTGAGCTCAGAGGGCTCTTCCAGCTCAACCACACCCTCCTGAATTTATCTTGTAGTGCCAACCAGAGCACAGCACCTTGATACCAAGGGATTTGGTTCCACTGCTACAGTCAGGACTTTAGCATTTGAGTAGCACTTAGTAAATGCTGGAAATAAGCCTTATAGGCTAAGAGCCTACCAAAGCCATGCTGCAGTGTCTAAATGCAGGCCATGCATTTAGTTATGCTCCTTCTGACTGGATGTGAAGCATAGGAACTGTTAACCTTTTCCCTCACCCTACAATTCACAAAGGTGCAAACTTTTCTCCAGTTGCCTGCCCTTGTTGTCTTACAGCAAGTCAGATCATGACTGTGAAAACTTATTCCATCCATGGTTGTGTGTTGGGGTTTTTTTAAGGAATATTTTTAATTCAGACTAAAATAAAAGCTAACTAACATTCTTTGTGTCTCCTTCCTTTGTGTGATTGGCAGATGTGGGGAAGCTCTGCCTCAGAGAGAGGCTCCAGTAGCTTTCAGCACAGTCCAGTACACGCTGGGACAGACTGTTGAAATGTGATATAAACACAAAGTATCTCCCTTCTTAGAACAGAGTTTTAATTTGTTCTGGCCTAGCAAAGCTGTCATGTGTTGTGTCATGGTAAGCATCAGGTAGCGTACAAGAATGCAAAGATACCACTTGCATTGAAAGTTTATTTGGAGAGGAATACAAACTAATACATCATCACTCAGCAAAACAGAAACTGGTTACACATGAACAAACTGTCCCCCTCCAGCTGACTGCTATAGGTGGTGATCAGGATAGAAATACCAATGTTAGACTAAAGGAGCTAGTATTACCATGTGTTTGAAGCACAGCTCTCTAATTGCTAGCAGCTGTCTCTGTACCTTCAACGTGAATGAATACAGTCTACTATTTTGTTATTAGCACAAGCACATAAGTGCAGCTGGAAAAAGTCCCATTTCTGACCCATAGAGGCAATGAAAACAATTACTGGGAACAGTTGGCGATCTATGTTCCTGCCTGGCTTCTGACATCAGTGGGTCAACACAGGCACGTTCTAATACAACAGCACCTCTAACAAATTCCTTGTTATTTAGAGCTCCTACCTGGCTTCCAGAGTTACAAAGTACCAGAGAAAGCTTGGTAACGTCCAGAAAACAAAAAAATAAGAGGGCATTTTTGAATCTTAAGTTATTAAAACTAGGAAACAAAAAGCCTAACAGTACAGCTTAAATGTAAGCTATGTAGTAGCATTTACCTGACTGCAGATGACACTATTCTCCCTCTACTAATGAAGTTTCCATCTTCTGGAGTCCTCTGAGTACAGAGAGTGCAGCAAGACCCAGCCTCTCCTCATGAACTGATGGATGTTGCTGAAGTGCTAAGGAGAAGCAGTAAGTATGGTCAGAAGAAAAAAGCAGTCCTCTCCCTGCTCTGCCACAAAGACGAAGCACTTTGCCTGCTTCCAAACAGGCACATTTCTTTCCCCTTCACTATCACTTTGATCCCTTCTTTTTTCCACCATTCTCTCAAACATTTAGAGTCAATAACCTTCAAAGTTTCACCAGTAGACCCTAAAAAAAAAAAACAAGTACTTGAAACCAGCGGGTGCTCAGTTTGCAATGGAAGAGTATAGGATCTCCTGAAACACAACTGACCCCATCTGGAGTACTGTTGTCCAGCTCTATGATTCCCAGCTTAACAGGGATATATGGACCGGTTGGAGCAAAGCCAGAGGGAGGACACAAAGATGATCAGAGGGCTGGAATACATCTCCTATGAAGACAGGCTGAGAGCTGAGGTTGTTCAGCCTGGAAAACAAGGTGCTAGGGAGACCTTATCACACCTTCCAGTACCTCAAGGGCCTATAAGAAGGCTGAAGGGGGTAGATACTTTATAACAAGGGCAAGGAGCCATAGGACAAGGGGAGATGTTTTTAAATAGCTCTGTCCCATGGAACCCTCTCCCCTGATCACCTTTTTTGTAGCAATACTCAGAATGTTTGAGACAAGACATGCTTAGGTCTGGTCCTATATACCCTGTGTTTCAAATATTGCTTACTGTTGGTTGGTATAGGGCTCATCTTCTGCTGAAGGGAGCTTTACATGGCAGACGGGGAGAGAACAGGAAAGAAGCAGAAGATAACTAGGTGCTAATCATACAGCACATAAGGGCCATGCCCATCATTAAAACAGACATCCATCAATTTGTATCAACCACTTTCCCCACCCCATGAGTCCCAAACATTTGAAAGCAGAACAAATCTACAGTACAAGGCTTGATTTGTCAAATTGGTCCTTGGGTTGCCTTCGTTGGAATAGTTCACCTGCCTGGTCAGCCACCTCCATCTTTGCTCATGCCTCTGCGTTCAAAGTTGGAGCCTTGCAGCTAAACGCACAAGTTTCTAGGAGCTTGGGGGCTGCCTTTCAACCACTATTCTAATCCTGACTCCTTTCTGTTGTTATGAACTTGCCTGCCTCGGCACTGAGACATCCTTCAGGAAGTGATTCTTTGTTCTCTTCCATCTTCTTGGTCATTTCCTTGGTGTTGACAGGCTTCTTTTTTCTTTTGTAGAGAGGAGAGTGGAGGAACTTGGTGTCTGTAAATGGGTCACCCTGCCTCAGTTTCCTGCAGAACCAGAAGGGTTAAATTGAACCATCAAGTATTCCTTGAATACATGTATGATTATAGTCCCTAAAGTTTCTGATTTTAGTGCAGTTCTTCCCCATAAGATGATTGTTACAGTTTGGTTTTTGTCCAGTACAGAGTACTTTCTGGTGCAATATAACCAGCTATTAATGGAAAGTTCAAACTGGGACACTTTGCAGGGAAAAGCACACCCAGTAACGTTATATAACAACAACGTTGTCATTTTGGGAGTACATGACTCAATGCAATAGCCATAGGATGTACTGAATCTACAGTTTCTTAGGGAAAAGATGCAGCTCTTTGTTTTGGTATCATATCTGCTAGTGAATATAGATACAGCCTGCTCTCAGGAGGAAAGTACTACTCAAATGTGTAAAATTTTAGTCATCAGAAAGTAAATTAAATCAGGACTTTTTGCTGAGCGGTCTTTAGCCTGTATTTTATCCTCATGCTACTGCCTCATTAGCACTGGAGTACCACAGATGCAGTCTGCCAAGAGATGTGCTCATTTCAACAAGTAAAGTAACATCTTTAGTAGCTTGTTACCAGAAGCCTAAACATCCATGTGTGCTGATGCAGAATTTTGGCATAACCACACAGTGGTATAGGAGGGTCACAGAACACAAAGGGTAAGAAGAACTTTGAACACAGCCACAGAGGGTCCAGCCCTGGAGAGTTAGTATATGAGAGCAGAGCAGGGGTTGCAGCATGGGAACAGTCTTTGGAAGAAATAGTTTAAAGCCCAACCTCCCAAGTGGTGGCTCTTTGTAGCAGATTGGCTTCACTTTCCGCCTGGATGAGCGCCCTGATGCTTCCTCCAAGCTGGAGGGAGACAGAACCCTGGTATTGTTCAAGTCCCGTAGTGGCCTGATATCTGCAAAGGGAGACATTCACATGGTTTGATCAAAGGGATTCCAATTCATTTCCAGACATCCTAAGAAATAACAGCTGCCAAATAGAAAGAGCTACATTACCAGGTTTCTCTGAACACACACAATCCAGAATCTAATCATATTCCCTCTAAACTCAGGAGACTATTTTAATCCAAAAATACCAGACCTGCTCCTCAAAAGTCAGCTCATAAATCAAATTAGGTTCCTCAGTAAAAAAATCACTAATCACAGATCACTAATACTGATAGTATCATAGGCCCTGGTGTGGTAGAAAAATGATATAAAAGCTCTATTTGATAGCTGTAATGCCCAGGAGCTTACAGCCTGGAGCAGACAGCAAGCTTATGACACACAAACAACCTACAAGCAACCTACCAACTTCAGCAAGACACAGGACCATGCCAGTGATCACTGCACCTTTCCAAGTGGAGTCAGGCAAAAGGAGAAGGGCAGGAGAACAAACTTCCTCCCTCTCTATAAAGTACAGCCCACTCCAGTTGTAACAGGCCTGTTTGTAAAGAGCTACAGAAAGGAAAACCCCACAAAACTCTCTTTACAGAGCATCCATTAACAGCAAATTCCCCAAAGGGGTCAGCTTAACTATTGTATTACCAGCCCAGGGATACAACCTCCAAATCCTTCTAAAAAAACAAAACAAAACAACCAAAATAATTTACCTTGGCTCCTGATTAATTTCCAGTGAAGATATCACCTAGAGGTATGAAGTCTGACATCTTGCAGCACTAGCAATTCTGGACCAAAAATTTGCCATCTTTTTGATATTTTGTGTCCCAGTAATACTGACTGACCCTAGTAGGCAGGGTCAGCATCATATTAGACTTTTGAACTGCTTGAGTACTTGATTTTCTAAATTAATAGGTATGCCCTCTTGATAACAAGAGTGGTAAAGCAAGACTCAGCACATCCTGCTAGTCTTGTCCCAATATCTACATATGGACAAGTGGACATAAATGAAATGCTGATAAACTAGAAGCAAATGCAGCCACAGAAATGACTGGCTAGCACAAATAGAAGCATAAATGGTGTAATGGAGACTGAGCTTTAACTCAGAAAAAAGAGAGGAGAGGAAGGAAAATATAAGCACTTACTGCGTGGACTTTTTGCCCTCATTTCTAAACACAGGTACCTTCCCCAGCTTACCACCTACCAGGTTTCTGTGAAGATGAGCTCCAAGAACTTAACTGGACTTGGTTCCTTTCCCCAGGTATGTCCTCTGCAGTCTTTTCTTTAAATATCAGGGAGTTTTTCAACCCAACATGCGATTTTTCTGGCATTCTGTTGCCCACAGTACTTAAGCTCTTGGAAACTGGTATTTCTGTAAGTCTGGAGCTGACAGGCAGAACTGCAGAACTGCTCACATGCGAGGATTCAACATTGTGTGAAAGGTCTGTAAGACTATCTGCAAGTGATATGTCCGGTAGCTGCTCATCCAGCAAAGCATCTGGCTCAGACAGCAGATGTGTAATGCAGGAAAACTTCCCCATCAGGACAGTTTGCTTGGATTCAAGTTCTGTGGAACTTCCAATGAGAACCTTGGCACCATCACTTTTTCTGGACAGAGAATCAGTCTCCGGAGATTGAGAGTTGCTCCTCTTCCTCTGAGGCATGGGTTTGCAAGAGGCTTCTTTTTTCAAAGCATTCATGGTGTTGTCAACTTCACCTTGCCCCTTTTTTTGAAGGCCCCCTGTCTGTTTTTTATTGCTCTTTTGATTGCTCTTAGCAGCTCTGGGGATTTTGCTAGCTTTGCTCACAGGAACAGACCTAGGAGGAACATTTTCACCCCCTTCAAATTCTGTCTGGAAACAACCCAAGTTTCCTGCAAGATCTAAAGGATGGACAATATACGTTTCCCTGCGCTGTTTAAGATTACCTGGCAAATCCTTTGTGCTCTCATTAGCTGCTCCTTGAACACCTATCAAGGGCCTAAAGACATTAACTTCATTTCTCTGATCACAATTGCTTTTCCTGACAGTATTCTTCTTGCTTCTTTGGTTTTTTTTAGGCTGCTCTTCACCTTTGGCCTCTGGTATTATCACACTGTTTGGCAGATATTCCTCATCAGAATCATCTCTTTGCCCAATTACTCTAGTTTTTCTCTTGATTTTCTGTCTGATGCTCTTTCTACTCACACTTGAGAATTTTGTAGAATTTTGTAGACTGGAATCACCTGAGGCAACTTCATGGCTTGAGAAGGTGTGGACTGGGGGTTTTAGCAAGCTCTCCATACTTTGCATCTCAGAGATAGGTCCCTTCTTAACCTGTTGCATTAAGTCAACACTTTCAAGACTCTGCAGCTGTGCTGGATTCACCTCATATGTACTTCCACAGTCTTGGACTCCATCAGGAGAGTGGGAATGGTGTTCCACACCACAGTCTCTATTCTTCCTATCAAAAGCCCCCTCACATGCCTTCTGCTCCATCTCACAGACTTCAATGTCACTAGAACATGTTGCAACTTCTGGCTGAAGAAGCTTCTTTGTATTTTGAGCACACTCTTCACCTTGAGATCTATCAGCACTTCTTTCTGCATTGTTTTTAATTGAAATTGTTTCTTTTTTTCCTGTTCTTGCTTTCTTAACAGTCTTTTTCTCTCTGGTTTTACAGTTACCTTTGCTTTTAACCTTTACAGGAACAAACTCAGGGACTTGGCTATAGCTGGGATCCATTTCAACACCACACTCCATTTCTTTTGTCTGTGGCTGCTCAGAAAAGGTCTCTTTACCCACAGAGTTTCCGTGAGAAATAACAGCAGTTTGAGCAGGTGAAGCCAGGGGGCTGGGAGATCTCAGCTGTTGCTGTGTGTTGTTCTTGCTGGAGCTGCTGTTGTCCTGTGCAGTACTATCCTGAGCTGCCTGAGTGGAACTGACACGTGGTAAGATACCCAGAGCAGAAGATGGAGTGCTTGTAGCAAACAGGGTGGAACGCTTTCTCCTCAGAGTAACATGCCCTTGTGAGAGACGATCAAAAAAATGTTTTACCATCTCATCAGCCTCATATGAAAGAGTATGACTTTCCCAGGCAAGTGCTGGCAAATTGTTGGGATTTTGATCAGTGGTGCACAAGACCTCTGTTGGAAAGAAAAAATTCATGTCTTAGGCTGAGAAATGCAGCAGGAAAATGCCATCTTTCCCCATACCACTAAAAACCTTGCTCCATACACTGTCACAAATCCAGAGCATAGAAAAAGCATGATTTTGTGTTCTACAGAGACTCCCCAAATTTACTGTGTACCAGATTTGCTTAGCAGGCTTCCCTCTGAACAAAAGGGCAACCCAAAGCAAGATCCCCTAACCGGCCATAATATTAGAAACACTTATGATCTGTATAAGAGTTATTATTTATATGGCAAATCCACAAGAAACAGTGGTGCACCTAGACAGCTTCTGCATTTTCAGACATCTCCAGAAATCTTATGTAAGCTCAGTGCCTATTACTCAAAAAGCCTGATTTGTAAGCTTGATCTACTGCAAACATGCCTCTGAAGACTCTGATTCTGGGATATACATAACTCCAGCAATAACAGCCTCAGTGGAGCATGCAGTTCCTACCAGTCATCAGGAGCTGCTGGGGTTGTGGGTGAGAGCTAACTGGAGCTATGGCACTCATGCATTTCTGAGCACAGACACAAAGTCATACCAGAAGAACAGCAAGAGATGCAAATTTACCTCCAAAGATGTGAGAGTCATGAAAAGCCTCCTCTGTTGCCGTTGCTTCAGTCACCTTCTTGCCATTCTCTTCTTGGTGGAACTGAAGCTTCTCATCGTGCTGTGGTGGCAAAGTATCTTTGGAGGCAACAGGCACAATTTTTAGGGGCTCATTAGAAACAGGTCTCTGAAGTTCTCCTGCATTAGAAGCAGGTCTCTGAAGTTCTCCTGAGGATGTTTGTGCTACTGTGGAGCTGCCAGCTTGTTGCTCTGTGTCATGTAGCTTGGAAATGGGCACTCTCATTGGCATCTGTGTAACCCTGGTGAGAAGGAATAGCAGCAATGGATCATGTTGCACATATTGGACAGAATCCAGCAGACTAACTATAGGCCACGTGTGGGCAGCTCCAAGGACTGTCCTGTCTTCAAAGCAGAGACTAGACAGAGGAGAAACAGGACTTCAAATATACTTTAAGAGATCCTGCTCTGACCATCTTTCCAGAATGCAAGCTTACATCATATAAGCAGGTGACTATTAAGCACTTTTATGTAACAAACATCAAAGTGCCAGCTATGGCACTCACTCACTCAAGCAAATCATGCCATGCTCACCAGCTGCAAAGAGAAAACTGCCTAAAAGTAACACAGTCTCAAATAAAGGAGGTAAAAAGACCAGTCTGTGCATAGACTCAGCATTAGGACAAACAAAGCAAGGAATGGCAATAAAAAGACCGAATAAAAGAAAGCATCAAGCAGTGGTGGTTCAGAGGAGCTATCTCATGTGGAACTGGCAAGTGGGCACACACATAAAACACAAGAAGTTTCGCATATAGAAATTCAGGACAAGCTTGCTGATATCATTTTAAAGCCCACCTCAGAAGCTGACCATCTGCAATAATTTTAAAGCCCACCTCAGAAGCTGACCATCTGCAATATCATCAGCCCAGCTATCTTCAGTCATGCTGCTCTTCTGGCCACTGACCAAGGATGGAGAATTTGTATGGAACTGGAAAGAAGAGAAACAGAAGAGTGATTTAAAGTTCTTGAAATCCCTCATGCAGCCTCCTGCACAGAAACATCAGAAGCTCCTGTAGAAGCAGTTTCTCTGGAAATTATGTAAAGTACTGCCAGCAACCCTCTCACGTTATGGAATCAATTGCAGCAGAATCAGATTGTGTCTCCACAGCCTAGGGAGAACTAAACTAGTTCAGATAATCTGAGACTAGGAAGCAGAAGTATTTTCCCATCCACCCATGAGACAGGACACAGGGAAAGTGTCCTATTCCCTATCTCAAGTTGCCATGGCAATACTTCAAAAAAGAAACTGAAATGAAGTCACAACCTGTCAGAACAGAAAAGCCTACTGCCAGTATAGCAAATAATCCAGAGGAGAGCAGTTTAAAACTGTAGCTCTTCCTACAGAAAGAGCTACCCTGGAAATCCTTAACACCAAGCTAAAAACAAGGATGTAGCCAACACAACTAAAGCAAACAAAGAAAAACAGGTGAAGCATCCAACACTGAAGTGAGCAGACAACACAAAGCAAAAGACAGAAAAACACAGACCCCTTCCCAGAGCAGTGTGGTTGTGTTTCCCATGGTTTACCTCAGACAGCTCGGCCATCTTAACTGCAGCCATAAGATTGTCCATTTTTTTCAACATATTATTCTGTGTTGAGGTAATAAAGAGAGAGAAGCCACAATGACATTAAATTAAAATATCTCTTCCAACAAGGATACTAGTAGCCAGAGCAAGGCATGTTCTGGGGAGAACACATTTTGTTTTGGAAACAAAAATAAGCAAATGAATGGTGACCTTTTCCATCTGTTGAGACTTCAGACATTGAAAAACAACAGCTCAGTCTCCCACGGCTGAGATGTTAGTGCAGCACACCTTGCCTACCACCCTTCCCCAAGCCAGCCACAGAGTTAGTGCCATACCAGGAAGGAGAGCCTGTGCCGCAGCACAGCGTTCTGGAAGTGACATTGCTTCACCTCCTTCTGTAAGATGGTCTTCTCCTGGGTGAGCCGCTGTGCATTGGCTTTCTCTGCATTGAGGGCTAGAGCCAACGCTTTATTGTTCTGCTTTAGGGAGACTTTCATAGTGGAGGAGTTGTCTGTGAGAGACAGAGCAGGATCACACACCATCAGCATCCAAGGTCTCAACCATACATTCCCCCTCATCATAATTCTTTTCCTTCCTAGACCAGCCTTCCTCAGATTCAGATCTCTACAACTCAACAGCCCCCTCACAAAATCAGCAGTATCTTTCATTCCTTCCAGCAATAGAAGTCTCCAAAGAAAACAGAAGGAAAAAAATTTTCATAATAACATGCAACACTTGAGATACCTTCTTTACCCTCAGTGGGTCACAGGCAAGCTACTGCTTCAATTCTTAATGAATGATGGCATGGTTCAAGTGCTGAGTTTAAAAATACATGCTCCTTGCTTTGAACAAGTCACCTATAGATAAGTCCTCATCACCATCCGAAAAATGGGTAAAAAACCTATTTTCCTCTATAGCTGCCCTTGAGTAGATTTGGGCCCGTTTCCCAATTTCAAAACAATAAAATAAAAATAATGAAAATATTTGAATTTTCCAAGATAGTCCAAATTATCTCCTTTCCATCCTTGCATTACTTTGCCCACAAAAACAAGTCAGTTGGCCTAGCTTCTGCAGAGGATTGCACATACACTAAAATACTTCAGACACCTTTGGGCACCCTAGTGGCACTTGACACTCTCTGCAGGGCACTGAATTCACTCGAAACCCCCGGGCAGAGAAGCAGCTGGGAAGCAGCACATGAGCTCTGGTAAGGGACTGCTGCCCAATCCCGATGCCACGGCCAAAGGCCCAGGTATGAGCTCACATAGCCAGCACATGTACACACCGCAACGCAAAATACACTCACTGAAGATTTTCGTCTTGATTTTTGATGCAAGCGAAGCATTCAACTTCGCAGTCCTCAAAGCACCCTTTTTCTTCTCCCGCATCCGCTCTCTCACGTCGCCCAGACTGAAGAAGGACATTTCGGCGGCCTCCCATGCAGCCATCGCTGAAGAGAGCGACACCGAGCAGGGTCAGCACCCGTATTTCCCTTCTGCAAGCTCTTACCGGCCAAGGCTCGCACTTGCCCCAAGAAGCGGCGCCGCGGCCCGGCACAGTCCCGCGCGGACCCCCGGAAGGAGAAGGAGGAGGAGGACGAGGAGGAGGAGGAGGACGACGAGGACGACGACGACGACGACGACGAGGACGAGGCCCGGCCCGCCAAGCGACTTTCGAATGCCGCGGCCGGCGGGCGGCCCGCCCCTCGCCCCGCCCCGCAGGACGGCGGCGGCGAGCGGCCCTTCCTCTGCGCTCCGCAGGGGCCGCCCGCCCTCTCGGGGCCGCCCGCCCTTCGCGCTGGCAGCGCCCAGCTCTGAGGTCGTGCTGCCGCCACCCGGCCCGGCCCGACAGAGCTCAACCGCTCCTGGAACGCCTCAGAAAAGGCCGAGCGTTCTTCTGAAGGACACACGCCACTCAAAAATTGGGGTTTGTAGTTTTCAGCTGTGAGAAAGACACTTAAATGTGACCATTGAAAGGAATTACTTTTCTTCCTACGTACTTCACACTTCAGTCCAAGCTAACGCATTGTTTTCTAGACACCCCTGAATTTGCCCTCAAGAAGCTGACATTACGTCTGCTGGTGTAATGATGTTAAATATTTTAAGGAAATGACACATACAGGAAAAGCAGCCAAATACTTTGAAAATCAATTTACAGTGGAGGTACCAAGGGAATAAAGCAGCTAAAAACATGTCTGTTTTCCCAAAATGGATTCTTTTACGTGGTATGCAAGAGGCCAATCCCCACAGAGAGGTGACGTATTTGATTTTTGTACAATTCTGCACAGAAAGGAGTGCTGCGTATCAAATCTGCTAAGCCAGCACAACTACCATCAAAAACTGTCGCTATTCATACATTTAGTAAACAAAGGCATTAATATCCATTGGCTACAAGTTACATAGTTCTCTGATTAACTAGTATTCTATCTACTATTATAGTCTACATGCTCAGTCTCTTCTTTTGAGTTGGTGAATTTCATGAGTTGGTGGTCGCAATCTCCCCTTGCCAGAATTACCTTCTATCTACTTGGGGCTGACTTCAGCACAGTTACTCAGTTGGTTTTGTTAGTTTCTTCTTTATCTTGGGAGTTCTGCCAGATGTCCTTGTGACTTGTAAATTCTGCGTTCTTTGTTTCCACTATCACTAATATATCCTTCTCCCAGTGTTAACATCCCTCTGAAGCTGAGATTATTGAAACATTTCAAGCTCTAAACCTCAGCAAGGCAATTCTACTGACAAGTAATTTATCTTTCTAATACCTGAACATTGTACCTTCTGCCCCAGACAAAGGTAGTCCTTTGCAAGTGTCCTAAGCCCTACTCGTATTTTATTAGCAGATGAGCATTAGATAATGGCAATTATTAAATATATTTATTCATTCCAACCTAATTAAGTAACAGATTGACAAAACACCCTCCATACCTATCCTGAAAATCAGATGTGCAGCGGGTAACAATTCTGTAGGCGCACAGACCTACCTGTACCTTTATTTCTTGCTCTAGGGAAACAGACTGCCACTAAATGCTAGTGCTATGGGTGTGGGCAAAAGATGTAAGTGTCCTCTAAGACATATTCTGTGTTCCATGTGTGACAAATTCCACAATTTGGGGGCATAAATTTTCTCTACTAAGTTTATTAAGCATACTGGTCAGTAAATTAAATTCACAGTTGGCTTCTTAAACCTAGAGACCCTTTCCCACACAGCTCTATTGAAACAGTGGAAATCCTTGCCAGGAGATACTGCAGATGTCATTAGTCAAAATTTCAATTTCACTTACTCCAGAAGTGATTGGACAAATCTGTAGAAGTTGAAAACAAGCAAGAGCTATTAACTGCCAAGGCAACACTTTTTGCTCAAGAAGGTCCTGAATTGGAGAACAGAGAAATACACTGACAAAGTTTGATGCCTGCTGGCACAGTTCCCCCACCTTTTCCCCAGGCATCCTCTAGTGAGAGTTATTTATTTTTACTGGGGAAGAGCACAAACACAGTGGCCTCCCCCACCTTGCAATGATACAGAAGCGTTTCTTGCTTTGGGGGAAATGGCAGAGATCAGCTCACCCAAGGACTAGGGACCAGACTCATTTCAGGAAAGTCCCTTTCTTCATCAGGGTATCACTTTTGCCACATAACAGGAGAGGGCTTGGGTTAGCAGGACTTCAGGTCAGTCCTGGCATGGACTTCGCTTTGTGAAGGTCACTTTTCCTTCTTGCCTGGCCATAGCAGCAGATAAGCCCTGGGTGAGTGTAACTGGTGGAGTTATGCCTGGCAGGCAGTAGATTGTATTTCTCAGAGCAAACAAGCAGCAGCTCTATTTTTGACATGTTTGCCATGATGCCTGCAGGGAGGATGCTCTCAAAAATCAAATCCAACTTGATTATAAGCTCCTCAGCTGGAATGAAAGGTGGGGAAATGCTAAGCTTGGTGCTCCTTTTGCCATAGAATAAATGAGAAAGGCCAATGAAAGAACAAAGAGAAAGCACAGCACAAATTCTATAAATGCTAAGTAGATTTCTTCCTGGAGAACATCTGTGTCTCATGATGATACATTTCATTTTATGTTTTCTTAGGCCATCACAAAGAGAGGCAACATTATGATCATGTTTCATAAACCCATTCCTATTTTTTACTAGGAAATCATTTAATAACAGAAGTACATTTATAAGGATGATGGCTCATTCATTCAGAACTACAGCCTGCAAACCTTCCTAATCTACAAAACCCCATAGCCCCTCAGTGACTTGCTAGCCAGCATGAGAGTTTGGCTACTATCAGCAATCCCATGAAAAATGTGCCCTGCATCCATTGGAAGGACAAACAGTGGGGCTTAGGCCAGCATGTTGGGATTTCTTGACTGTTAAAATTTCTCCCAATACTGTAAGCAAAAACATAACATTGATGAAAGAACAAGTAGCCAGGATCCTTTCTATATGCCACAAACACTGCAACTGGAACCCTAGATGGGCTCTGGGGATCAGGTCTCGTTTTTCATTGCTCCATTTGATAGAATTCTGAAACAGTAGTAGAAGTTGATAGCTTCATTTACAGGTAATTAGATCCATCAGAAAACCCAGTGAATAGTCTCTGCCTCCCTTGTTAGCAAGTCTGCTATGTTTCCAACCAGCCACTCAGCAGTGAAACTCAATGCCTACAAGTTTAGTAGTATTATATAGCTTGAAACTGATAACACAAGCTGAAGTTTTAACCTCTCCTCTGTGGTGGTTTTGATTTGCTGTTTTTTTTTTCTTTTACTCAGCAGCATTGTTTCTAAGCAACATGAGAAAGCAGCCATCCTGCATAGCCTAATTTCCCTGGTATACAAACTGAGAGGCAGAGACAAGAAAGGAACAGCAGCATCAAGAGGGAATTCCTCTTCATAAATACCTGAAGTCAGAGAGGCTCCAAACCCAAATCCTGAAGCTTATTGCAAGAACTGACACAGGTAGAGCATGATTTCTTCTGTACATTTATGAGATAGAGAATACGGGGACAATATTCATTAACAGCTGTGTGTATCATGGAGCAGAGGAGTAGAGCATGCACTTTCATGTTACAATAAATTGGTGGGCCAAGTGCTGGCTTCTCTCTTTGCTGTAGCTTCATCTCTTACATCCTGTCTTTTTCCCAGTCCATCCCCTCCTTCTACTACATAGATCTGATTAATAGACACACAGTAAGGAGAGGAAGGCATTGCTAAGGAACTGGGAAGTGGCAGTGGGTCAATAGATTGCATTATTTGAGAAAATATACATCAGTGATGGGGATGCAAGCAAGGTGCAAGCTGAAGCTCAAGGCTGATTCTCATCTTAAATGGGCTCATTCTGTCCATTTCCCACTACTAAACTCTTTACCCTCACTTTCAGTACTGTGTATGTTGTCTTCTTTCTTGACTAAATTTTACTCAGCTCCTATTTTAGTCATACTTTGGCAATGGTTTTTACTATATATTTGTAGGTGGTCTCCAAGTGTCCCACTCTCTTCATTTGTGATTTAGAGAATCACCGATAGAGATACTTTGTAGGATGCATTTTTCTCTCTCCTAGATCCACTGAGTTTATGTTACAATGACAACCAGAATATGGAAAGAAAACTCCTGAGGAAACAGATTGAAAAACTCCTGTAAGTAGTACCTGCCCACAGTTGCTTTGACTGCACTTGAGATTGGCTTGTTTTCATTGAAAAGGGTTGTAGAACCTAGGTGGATGACAGCTCTCAAACCTTAGTTTTCTCTTGCTGGAAAGTATGAACAAACTTCCTTTGTCATGCTCTTCATTTTCTTACATTCAGTCTGCAGTGGGGCACCTGATTGCACAGGTGACAGTAGAGATGTGACAGCCCAGAACTTGCTCATTGAGGGCAACCAGAATGGTGCAGAGTTCCTCCCGTGCAATTCAGCCAGGGCAGCTGCTGTCTGTAAGGGGTCTCCAAGCTCATGCAGCAGCATCTCATGCTCTTCAATGCAGCATTGCCCAGCAGACAACTCCTAGGGGATGTAAGCAGTATTCCATCTATTCCACACAAGTCCTGTGCCCATCTGCCCTAGGAATGCTTGCCTGGATCAGTAGCACTTAGTCTGAGGAAAGGTTATAGAATCAGGTCTCCCCTGAATGAGAAGGACAAGCACCAGTGAAGCACCTCTTTCAGTCTCTTGGCTGTAGAGTGAAATTTTTCTGTTGAGTCCCAAGACTTTAAGTAATTGTTTCATATTTGCACTTCTTCCCATACTTTGGAGCCTTTGGAGAAAATGGCAGTGGGATTTGAGGGAAGCTAAGATTAGCAGAGATGCAAACAACTAACAGCTTTCCTACTTGGGAACTGTCTGTGAGACATCCTGCAGCAGACTCCTAGCCCTGAATTATAGTAAATTTAGCCTCGGTCTTGCAGTAGCTCCAGAATCATCTATTACATTTCCTATGCACTGGTTTGCTTAGAAGCAGCTCTAATTCAGAATTGTTTCCTTGCTTTAAGGGGAGATTATGTTGGCATCAGCCTACGAGAAAAAGTATTCGATCCAAGAGGACAAAGGCAGTCCACCTTTCTAGATGACATGGTAATCACCAGACTTCCTGCTTCCTATCCTCTTTAACTGCAGGGCTACTGAGAACTCTGGAAGATGGCTGCTTGGTATAGCTAAATAACCTGTCCCTACAATGGCCCATAAAAGCTCATTACTGAAAAGAGTACTTAAATTAGCTGTGAATAGCCAATCCTGGTGTAGTGTATCCAAGATAAGTAAGGATTTTGCTGTTTTTTTTAGCAAGGAAAAGCTCATTTGCAGAAGGCTTTTGATAAAGTTAAGTCAACTAACTAGATATTATTCTTCATAAACCAAAGCTGTATGTGCATAAGAGAACAAAGTCTTCTTGTGTATGTTTAAAATACCTCAAGCTTCCTTGAGTATTGTACAACATGAGGTACCCAGTGTAGTTACAGCTCATGTTTCCCTACAATACTCTGGTCTTTCTGCCTTCAGTCAAGCAATTACAGTCAAACACACCAACTAAGGTTCTTCTGTCTTTCCAGGCCCGTTACAACTTAGCCCTCAGTGTTGCTTTGATGTGGTTAAGTGACTCAGATGCTCAGACTACACTGACAAGAGAGAAAATGTGAGTATTGCAAAGCCAAGGTCCTGCTGGTGCAGTGACTTACACCAGTGTGAAGATGGAGTAAAAGCAGCAGTGAACTGAGCCCTGGACTACTTTTTGTATTTATAATACTAGGCTAATCATCTTCTTGTTCAAAACACCATGCAGGAATTTTGCAGCTCACAATCGGTACACATATCCCAACCGAATAAGAGAGAAGCTATGATATTATCTTCATATGCTGGAATACTAATGGTAAGAGGCCAAGAAAGATGGCAGCATATTTTGTCCTGTGGCAGATAGAATAGAAACACTCCCTATACCTAGAATGTCTTTGTTCATTGAAAGCACAGTATACAGGCAGTGCAAATATTACAAATGCATCTCATGTTTATCAAGCAGCTATAAAGTTTTGCTCAGCCTTAGAAAATAACATAGGCAGTTTCAGTGGGTGGTCCTGTGCATGTACTTGTCTCAGCCAAATACAAAATGGCAAGCAAGTTTCAGGACCAGATCAATGGGTTCGTACTAACAGTATGAAACATTACCAGGAGCTCATGTGAGAGCTGTTTCAGAGAAGGGGATATGAGCTTGATTTCATCCATTCACTTGAAAGAATACTAACTTCTGAGAGCTGAACCTCTCTTCTAACCTGTCTTCATAGAACACCATTGCTATAGAAGAGATCTTTGAGATTTACAGAATGAAGCCTTCAACAACACACTGGCAGAGCTCTGCAAAAGTGAGTGACTTGTTTTTTCAGCACATCTGTAAAAGTGAAGTTATTCTATAATATCTGTGCCTTTTAAAAAATATGCTACATTTTGAACTGAAGTAATTAGCCCTTTTACCCCATTAGTAATAGCAAATGAGTTCCAACCTTCTCTCAGAGCAAAAAGCCAAATTATTCACCACCACTTCCTCTACCTTACAATGTGCTAGGGAGAGGCAAGAAAAAGGAAGGCCAGTTACTGACATGCACACTAAGATGTAATCCAGGTCCTGCACCTTTGCCATAATGAGGTTTACAGAGGAGCATTCCCACCACTATGCTCTAATTAATAGTGTGGAGTAGGGAAGAGAGATACTGCCTGCTTCACAAGGGCCTTGCCTCTGTTGAAAGCAAGTTTCCCTAGCAATATCACTTTAGTTATAGAATTGCTCTTTAAAAAGTAGGAGAGGTATTACAATCTTTAATTCATTACTTAGATCACAAGAAAGTATTCTCTATGGCCCAGCTCCATAATGAAAAAGCATTTGTACTGGTATATAGAGATTGTTTTTTCAGTAGCATATAATTTATAGATGTTTCCTAAGCAACTATTTAAAGCTGATGTGGAATTGTAGTCCGACTAGAACAGATGGTTCACATGTAATTTACAGTGTTTCTGGTGCACTTAACTTTTTTTTTTTTTAAATCTCAGGCATGATTAGCTGTAATACTAGTGACAGACTGACACCCAGTGTCCAGAAAGTGCTAGAGCTCATTCCAGCTCACAATTACATGCACCAGAATGGCCTTGGCTGTAACCTTTCTTAGCTGAATTCTTCCATATCACAAACTAGAAATGTCACATGTGATGTAGGGGCATTTCACAATATGTTGTTTAGAAGGAGGAATCTTCCTCTCTGCTCTTGGGAGAAGTGGGTGGATCAACTGTCCCTCCTTTTGCTGTGAATGTTACACTGTATGTTTTTACAGCCTTGCTTCTTATGGACAGGAATACTTTCCTTGATGAATTTCCAACCCAGGATATTTTTAGAAATCTCTGTTTTGAGTGCTTACCATGCAATGCAGAGGAATGATGTTTTCTTGAAAGGTTTCCAGCTACTACTCATACTGTTTCCTGCAGTGGGGTGTTTGAGTTTGCATTTGGGTTTTGGTGGGCTTTTTTTTCCTTTGGGAGGAGGAGAAGTGGGGCTTTTTTAGCATTGATCTATATTCTGATGTTGTGCAAGCAGAGAAAAACAAAGAACAGAAATAGTATTTCTGCTCTGCTGATGTTACTGTCCACTTGCCTAGATTTTGCCCCTTGTGGACTCAGAGATACTTCCTTAATGATCACAAGGTAGCAAAGTCAAAAAATTTTCTGAAGAAGATAAGTCAATGTAACCAGGCTCTTCAGTTTCTGTTTCAGCCAACAGCACAGCTTCATTTTAATCATGGGCTAAAGATCATTCCCACTCTACCAGAAAGGAATGGAAATGCTTTGATGAGCTGGGAAACTAAGGATACTTTATTTTGCAAAGTCCTAATTAATTTAAGAGGTTAAATCTACCGTTTTAAATCAACAGTGACCCTTGGAATTCAGCTTATGCTTCCATAAGAGTCCTAGACTCAAAGAGCTGGAATCCAGCCCATCTGAAATTTCAGTCTCTGTGGATTTTTTTTCCCCATTGAAGTAAGCTGGTGGAGATTTCCTGTTATCTCTCATCAGTTTTGAAGGTTTGGCTTAAATCTTCTTGTAAATCATGTACTAGCTTTATTAAGATGTATAGATACTTAGGGGCTCAAGTCACACCCTTGAGGCAGTTTGGATGGACACTATAAATGGTGCTCATTTATCCACCAGGACTGCTGAAGCACTTAGCTTCTGCTGACCAGAAGAGTGCGCCCATTGTCTTAGCATGTAGTTTCTGCACGTATACGAGTCTATGAGTTGTTGTCCTTTCAGGATCACTGCATTCAACCTTTCAAGATCTCCCTACATCCATCTGCCATACTGACTGCCCCTGAAGCTGCAGAGCATGCCCGGAAGCAAAGTGAGCACATTTCACCCCAACTCCTACAGAGCCAGGGCAAGGGAACACCAGGCAGCAGGACCTGGCCCACCAGAGCCACCAAGTTACAGCCTGCTGAGCTCCAACAGCTGCACATGTAAAGGATGGTGGAAACCTTGGGCTGTGCCTATTCTCTTGGGAGGATGGAGGGGGATGTAGAGGTGTTTAGTCATTGTAGCCTGAAAATGGCACCTAGCTCAGGCTCCTGAAATTCATGACAATTGCACAAGGTGCATTTTCCTCAAGTAGAGGTAAACAAGATTACATGTTTCCGGTAGAATCAGCCTTTATGTCTGTCAATTATTTGCTTGCTTTTATGCCTGGACTAATACTAGAAGTTTTGAAAAGGTCAGTTATTCTACTGGCCAGTGAGAGCCACCTACAAGCTTGCCTGTTTCTTTTCCAAGTGCAGCAAAAATGAGTGACTTCAGGAGCATTAAAGAATTTGAAGCCAGAACCTCTTACCTCCATGTATTGCAAGTGAGCCCACGCAGTAGGTTTGTAAACCAGCCTGGTGGCACTCTATAAGCCCAAGATGATACAAGTCTCTCTCTCTCTCCCTCAAGGCATCAAGTACCAGACACCAACAGCGCATCAAAAGCAAGGCCCTCGTTCAGCAAGGAGAGCTAAAAATGACTGCAAGCAACTGGACACACTGACCAGAGGAAAGCAACAGGGTGACAAAGTAGGTGTGGAGAATTCACACAAGCCAGTAAAACAGTTTTTGCAATACAACACTGAATGTCCCCTTCTCAGCTTTCTTTAGCTTGAGATGTTTCATAGTAACACTAAAGAATGTCAATTCTAAATTGGATTGCATGACATTGGCAGGAGGTGTCAATATACACCTGCCTAATATCCCTGGAAAACACCCAAAACATTTACTACCATACTTTTTGGTTAAAAGAAAGTTTTTTTAAAAAGAAATTAACAAAAAAAACTGATTCCATAAAGAACCCAGCAATGTCAGATTAGCCTAGCATGATCATAAAAGAGGTTCTGTCTTTCTATTTGTCTGTGATTTGCTAAAGCCTTTTGTTGCTAAAGCCACTGCTCCACTAAGCAACAGAGCTAAGAAAACATTCCTGCAGCAGTGCTGGATTTGCTGAACTAGAGTAAGGGGGCTCCCCCACAGCCCTGAGTTCGTGCATCACATGTCACACAGCAGGAGGGAAGCTGATCTTCCTTGCAGTCCCCATCTCTCCTGATGGATTCAGCCCTTCCTGCTGTGCTTGCTCTTATTAACATTCGCATCCTGCAGGGAGCTACAGAAGCAAAACAAGGAATTTCTCCAAGGAAGCCTGGAACAAACTCAAAAGTGAGGAAAGCAAATGAAGCAAAGACATAACAAAGACCTAGACTTCATGTACCTCATTTAGTTGTAGGTGAGCTAACTGATGTCTTCTACCTTAACTTTGGTAATACATTTGCAAGTTGTGTTTTAGTTGGGGTTTTGTTTGTTTTTAAATCTTCACAGCCATTCCTTCCTTTCCACCCTCATATCTTGCATCTAAGACATCCATTGCTCTTCCATTAGCCACTTCTCTGCTGCTTCCTCCTGCCAGTGTGTTGGGAGCTTACATTCTCCCAGTGCATCCCTACTGCTCCTCAATATACTATGCTACTTTTAGAGACAATGAGCGGATGCAGCACTTCAGAGCAGGGAACACACTTTCCCTTTTCCACAGTGCTTTGTAACTCCCATACATGATCTAGCTTTGGGCAGGATGATGTGGGCTGTGCCTCTCAGCACTCCCCTTTAACCATCCCACTTTCTTATTTTGGTAACGGGCTCAACTAAAGAAAAAGCATCTCCCTGCAGTGCCAAGTAGCACTGAAGTCTCTCTTCCAATCCCCATTTGTACATCTCTAATGGTTTACTTCTACGTCCATGCTGTGCTGCCTAACAACACTCCCCATTCCCTAGATGGGCTGTCACTAATGACAGCTCAATACATTTACAAATTACAAATTAACTGGTGAGTCTCCACTGAAAAAAATTCAGTAGAACCATAGGCAGCAGCCAGTGACAGGACCTGAGCAAATTTCATCCCGACTCAAACAGCATCAGTCTGACCTCTTAAAAGCCAAATCAGAGAGAAATTGTACTTTGAAATGAGGTCATTACAAGAGGGGAGGAGGGGATATTGCTGCTGAGCCCGTGAGAGAACAATGATGAGGGGGTGGTTAAGATTAAACAGCTAGAGAGATTAATATCTTGTGACTGTTTTTTGTTCACTGACCTGTAATAAAATAAACAGTAAGACTAACAAATAGGTGATTAGCCTTGTTATTCCAGTGCTGTGTTTGCTGTTAGACTACTGCCATGGTCTTCACTTTTCTTTGGCTAATACTTTGTGGTTTTATAGATAAGACTGGTGAAGTTAAGAGGAGTAAGCAACAGAAATCTTATTGTAGTATGTTATATTTACTATATTATTACTTCTTTACTTATGCTAATAAACATAAACCCAGTGTTTTATTTTCAGAGTGCAAGTACCTGCCCTTTTGCTACTCCTTCCACTGTTGGCTGGCTGGCATTTGATTGTCTGCACACAAAAATCAAGCCCAGCACATCATATGGTTTGCTGCTCACATGTTCAGACAGCCAGAACTAGAGAGCTGAAAGGTGCTTGTGTATGCACCACAGGATTGGTGATTCATAGCCTTCTGCTACGTTGACTGGAAATTCCTCCTTTCCTGAGTAATATTGTCTCCAGAATGAAAAAAAAAGGTCTTTCAGTGGCCAAATCAATTAGTCAGAACAACTTCAAACTCTTTCTTCAGCTATGCAGAAAGCAATGGACAGAGTTCAGAGCTCAGATGCAATGCAGTCATTAATTTCTTCTACAGAATCCAGAAGAGACCTCTGATCATATGTGCACCCTGTACATACATTTGGTGCCTACCATTGCACTTCAATACTACCCATAGTGGGAAAGGTAAGAGGCCATTCTGGCTCTGTTCTTCCTAAGCACTTGAAATCATGGAAAAGGGGCAAGTGGGGAATTGAACAGGGCATTATCCACTTTTCCTTTGATAATTTAAGAGGAAATTTGTACCCCAGAGGCTGACTCCAGCAGTAGAACTCATGGTGGCATCTCTCTATCACAATTCATAGCCCAGTTTATGACACTGAAATCAGATGGTTTCAGCTAACACGCTTGACTGGACAACACAGCAGCTGAGGCACAGACATATCGTCTGCTGAACCATAGATTCTAACTTCTTAAATTGCTCTACACAAGTTTGTGAGTCAGAGTTTTTACACCACAGCCAGAGTTACTAGAGCACTGCCCAAGCAAGCAAGCACAAATTTCTCCCTTATTTCTGCTATGGTAATCTTAAGACAAGTCACTATTGATTCTCTAGCTAGTCTGAAAATTCTCACTCATTATGGTGAAGAGCTTTTTCCTAGCCAAATGTCATGTGGAAACATCTAGCATCAATCATGGAAAAGCAAAATATCTTTTCTCCCCAGATTGGTTTATCTGTTGGACAAAAATATAACCAATCTGTTCTGAAAAGCATCAATTTTGTCAGGTTGAAAAGTAATGTAAGTCCACAGGACTATATATCTTTGAGAGGCAGCTGGCAGCAGCAGCAATTACCAAAGCCATGAGAAAATCAGTTTTACTCTGTCTCTCTCTAAAACACTGTTAAAGATGCTGGCTTCACAAGGGGAGTAGTCGTGGTTGAAAGAGTGCTTAGAGGTCCTCACAAGAGAAACTAGCCCAGACAGGCTGTTATGGAGGTGATCTGCCAGATACTTCCTCACAGGTATTTCCACTGCCAGTGCTGAACACCCATTTCAGTGATGCACATGTGTGGTGTGGTTGCCAAAGGCATCCAGGGCTAGATTTCATGGCCTTTCATGGGGACTTGCCAGCAGACAAATAGCAAGTCCTGAACAGCATACTTGCAGTAACAGCAGCAATACAGCAAGTCAAATACAACAGGCAAGCAAACATCATGACAAGGAAATCCAACAGGATGAAGGCAGGTAGTCTGAGGTAACACAGTCTGGGACAAAAGGGCTAAATATACTAAAGAGGACAGAAAGGTATCTAACCTGTTTGGAAATGGTGAGTGCACATTAGCCCCTGTCATTTAATATGGATACAGTAAAAAAACATCAGAGAAGTGGTTTGTGATGGAAGGCTGTGAAAGCGGAGGTTTCATATTACCCCCATCCATTTCTCCAGAAGACACTCTTGTCTTTCTCTTTCCTTTCTTACTACAGCACTGAAAGCCTTTTTCTTTGGCCTGAAACCTAAGCAAAGCTGTGCTGCACTAAGTCTCCCAAACTGTGCCCTGTCCTCCCTCCTTACAGCCACAAACACTCCTTTGTTCCATTGGAGGTGGAGGCTATGTAGTTGAAAATAGAGCTCTTTTAAGTAAATTAGATCTCCAAAGGTGTTCATCTGTGTGCCAAGTTACTAATGGACCATGTTGACAAGGTCTTCACATGCTTGAATGAGTTCCCCCAAATACATAAGATTATAAATCTAGTTTTGGAGTGCAGTAGTTTGTTTCGATCAGAAGCTTCATCTACTGGTGACATAAGTCACTTTTATAACCAGTTTGCATATTCCATGAAACAGTTTGTTTTTCAGAGTCAAAGATTTAGGTTCAAGAAAATTATAATCAGCACAGAACAAGTCAAGGGTTGTTACAACCCTGCACCAAACAGGAAAAAAACAGAGGAAAGTTTTAAAAATAGAGGAATACCATTTTCTCTAACCTACTATCTGTGCTTTAGTGTTAAAGTACTCTGCTTTGGAATTAAACAGCAATCCTTCTGAGTTCCAGATAGAGAGCAACTTGAGTTGAATGCTGTTTTCTCCCTCTGAATTTTGAAAAGAGACTTTCAAAGGGAAAAACTGAACCAAGTGACACAAACTGATTTACAGTGTTAGTCAGTAATTCAGACACACTGATAAACATCTAGTAAGAACCACTTGATTTCAATCTTTATAGTCTTCCGGGATGCTGCAATTAATCACACACCAGGAAGAGACTGAAACTTTTAATCACTACTTCCTCCTCATATGTCTGTGTTAAAATCTGTACACAATAGAAAGCATTAGTAGGCAAAGGCTAACAACGCCACGTGAGATAGAGACTTTTCCTGTCTCCAGGATAAACTATGTGACAAAGTATTGAAATGGAAGCAAAATTTATGTGCTGTCACAAAAGGAAAGTTTGCCATGGGACAAACTTGGGCAAGTGGTAATCAGCGCAGGGTGGGGAAGGAAAGGAACAGACCTGCACCAGGAGCTGCTCAGGTGTGCTGAGGTCGAGAGCTTTCAGGCAAAAGAGGTTCTATAAAGAACCATTCTTATATACTCATACACGTGCTTGTACCTATCTCACATTGGGTCAGATGGACCACATGAAACAGTCAACAGCAGCTCAAAGTGTAGTCTACTCTGCAGTTGCATAGTAACTTAGCTTGCACACAGCATCAGCAAATGCAGCGTAAAACATGGAAAAAATAAGAGTCTCCCATGGGAAATGCAATAAACATCATAACTACAATAAAGACAAAACATGAGAAATCCCCACAGCTTAGAATGGTCTCTTTTGGGTTACCTTTTGCAGATGGGGCATTAGAACTCTAGTATATAAACACAAACACAATGTCAGGTCATAGCTCTTAACTTTCATCTCAGCAAATTTTCAGAAGTGGGAAAGAGAAATGGAAACCCCAGTATGCCAGTGCCCTGTTCTGATACAGACACTAGGGTGGACTATGAGTCTTTGCAAATGTTTATATTGTGGATCATTCTTTATGAAGATAAGAGCTTCTGGGCCACTGCTGTGAATGTTGCAGAGATCACCTTGACCTGCAGCCCTCTGCAAAATAATGCAATTCCTTTAAGGCAAAAAAGGCTGCTAGAGTACTTATGAGAGCCCAGTTACTCAGAACAACATTACCTTTTTAAAAGGAAGAATGATCCTGACTTCCAGAAGTGGTTCAGTCTCTGCAATTCCATCAGGTCTTGACATGTAATACTACCAGTGAGTTCTGCTTAGCAACACATCACAGTTTAAGAAAGTGGGTATAGTTTATACTTTAAGATTATAGTTGCACAGGCTCTCCAAGCAACTTGAGAGACAAACAAAGTTCAGTAAGGCAATGCAAAGTTTCACTAAAGATGAAGGAAGTAATCTGTTTAATATCAAAGCTATTTTCAAGGCCTTTTCGTAACTTGAAGATACTAAAAGAAAGTGGACTGATTGTTCCTAGGTAAAGAATATCTTTACATCACCCAGGGAAGGGCTGGCAGGGCTAGCTGATATTAACTTCTGATGTGGGCTGGTGTACGCAACTTACTGTGTTATTATACAATGATACTTGAACATGTTAAATCAGATTTGCAATGGGTACGGTTTTCCTAATATAAAAGCTGTGTTGGTTAAAGTCAGGCAAAGGATTAATACTTGCCAAGGTACTTCTCTCATGATTTAGATATCCTTTCAGTATAGGCCATAGCAGCAGGAATACTCCACATCCCCACACTCACAAAGCTCAGCCATTTCCCACATGGCAATTGCCTGCACACCATGGGAGCATATGGAGTAACATAGTAATGTCTTGGTAAATGTCTTTTAGTAGCATAATTCTGAAAAGGCCACATTTTTCAGGCCTGGTCATGAATAAGTGCCACACATCATCCCCAAATCACATTAATATATTTGCTCCTATTGTCTTGATACAGAGTCCTTATAAATCGCATTTCTTCAAATCATAAAGCATCTTCCATTTACTTGCTATCACATGTGTGATCATACCCTTTTGTTGGCACACCTGAGCTCTTCCCTATGGGCAAGAATTAAAGCTTTTCTATTAGTTTCAAAAGAGTGAATCTTTTTGCAATCCCATCTCCGGAACAGAACACAATTTATCAGAGAAATACACATAGAAGCTGGCAATGCTCCTTTTCCTGTGTGTCTATCTTGTTTAGTAATGTCAAAATCAGTTAAACTTCTGTCTTTTCTGTATTTTTGCTGTTTGCCACTGCAGAATTCTGTTTCCCACAATATTCAGCTCCATAAAAAAGAAAAGCCCCAAGGTCCTATGTTGGGTCCTACTGATATTTGTCCCAGGCTATGTCCATCTCCCTGAGATCTGCTCCCTCAATGCCTGAGGTGGCTCTTGGATCTTGTATGAAATGCCTAAATTCAGGGCAGATTGTATTTATTGAAACCTTGGGAATAGAGAAGAATTCTGACTGTGGTGCAGTAAATGCAAAAAATCATCTCTGCAGAGGCTGGCTGACTCACACTGAGTTACAGCTCTGATACTAAATAAGCAGTGAATGCTTTCCAAAATCCTGGTTCAAACAAATCTTTCTTCAGTACTACAAAAAAATTAAAGTTGTGCAATCCAGAGGGAAATCTGATTTCTTGCACATTTTCAGGGGAGAGGAGGAATAGGTTTAAAATATATTCACAATCAGCCAGTGGTTCATGATAAGTTAAGGTATGATAAGTTAAATAAGTGTTAAAGGTCAAACTGCATATTGCTGGTAAGTGTGTACTTACCATACTCTGGTAAGTGAAGGGAAATGTCTGATTCTTTCATCTAAGCTTTCTATTTTCACAAGTTTTCAACCTAGGAATAGATCTCAACTCTATACTTACCAGGGATACTACTGTTTTTCAGCAAGTTCTAAAGAAAGAGAAAGCAGTACAGAGAGCACAGAACAACTAGGACACTGCAACTTTATCTGGTATGTGTTTAATTTTAAATCGCTTCATCTTGGCTTGAAATGGTAGGCTTTGATTTTGTTTTGCCTAGCAAACATTCTGATAATGGAGTCCTTCAATAAAACCAAACAACTTTTACAGCAGTGAGGTACACTGCTTAAAACTCCCATCTCTCTTTGCTAATGTCAGAGACTTCATTTAGCCATTATTTCACACTCACATGACCCATCAGTAACAGTCTGTTAGTGATCCTCACCAGCCTTTCCCTGAAAACACTGGAGAGGAAAATAGAACTGATCTTTGTCCTTCTTGTCCTTTCTTTTGTACATGGGACACTATCTCTGCCCTCCTGCCTGTCCTTGACTACATGGAGTAGGCTGTTTAGCTACTGTAAATGTTTGGTGTACATAAAAACACCATGCTTCAGCCAGAGGGAAATGGAGCATGAATAACTTGGCTCTCAGGGCAGAGGTGTGAAAAAGCATGTTTCCTCTTGTTCACAAACACCTAATATTGTGCATTTCTGGGAACTGCACAGTGTAAGCAATATGTGTGCTAGCATGCTTAGCTAAACAGATTTCCAAAATAACACAGCTGTTAAGGCACAATATCAGCTCATCTGCTTAGAACAGGAAATCAAAGTGTTTCATTTGTCTTCAGCAGGAATAAAACAGAGACCGGTTCCCCAGACAGCAATTAACATATTGTTACTTATTGCAACAAAGTATCTGGTTCAATTAGTGCAAGTGAGAACCTCGGCTCTGTAGTGATGTGTAAGATTACATGCTGGTATTCCTCTGGCAAAAGGCAAGAGCCAACAGAAATAACTATTCAGAGATCAGGGTGATTGGTGAGGTGTCTGGATTCTAGGTTCTGCTGCATCCTAGAGCTTAGGGATGGTTAACTTCTCCAAAGTTTTCCACCTGAGACAGGGATGGTGGCACTTCCTAGTTTTTAAGGACTGCTGAGAAGCTGCATTTGCTGTTGTTTGCAAATGTTCAGAGAATCTCAAGGTTAATTGTTAAGAACAATGGTGCTAAAGTAGAGGAACAATGGAAATACACAGAGCATCCAAGTTTTCACTAACAAGTCATCTAGGCTCCTGCAGCTTGCTTTAAGGTTGGTAGCAGGCACTGCAGCTGCTGGCATGCAGGCTGTATTGTATTGCTCTACGAAAACACTGCTATTTTCAGATTATTCCTGTGCTTGAGTTTTTCCGAGGTGCAAAAGCAGTCCATCTCCGTGTAAAAGCAGCTGTCATAACAGTGTAGGTTTAGGGCAGCTGCAACAGATGGAAATAACCACACTCCTCAGACCACAGATAACATTTGTCTAACAAGATACTCTGGCTCCAGAGTTTACGGTCAACCCACAGCCCTTCATGCAGTGCTCAGTTAATCTGTGGCATAGGGTCCTAGGAACAGGATCCAAGGAGAAGTTGGATGAGTATTTGGAAGACAAATCCACTGAGTGTTTTTAAAAAGAAAGAAACCTCCTGCTCAGGAAACCTCTTGAGCTAAAAAAGCTTGAGCAGAAAACCTCTTGAGCTAAAAAAGCTTGATGTCCTGAAATCGGAATGAAATGTATATATATTTGCTTCATATCTACCTTCCCTCAGTGCCTACTCCTGGAAGTTACTTGACTGGACGGCCCATCTAACCCATGATGGCTCCTCTGCAGTTGTTCCAGTAAGGAATACACCCGCCCTACTCAAGTTCAAGGTCTCTCAAGTTCCAAACTTCATTACCAAGTCCAGTGCCCACTGTATTAGTCTGTGAAGGACCATGTGGCATCCAAAAGACAAAACTGCTCCACAAAGCAAGAGTGATCACAGACAGAGCAAAAAAAAGTGTAACACTTCTGAGCCTGACAAAGATCTTTGAGAAATACAAGCACAGGCGTGCACATAGAAGTTGTTACTATCATTGAATTCAATTTGCTTAGCATTAACCATGGGGAAGAAGTTCCTTTTGAGACAAAGAAAGCATACAGGTGTTCACAAACAAATGCTAGACTCAAAACACACTCTTCCCTCAGTCTGCATTCAGTGTTAAAGGGTACAATTTCCTGGCTGAGGAAGCACCTCCAAGAGAGAGGCTGACAATAGTGATACCATTTACAACAGCCATTAGAATCACAACTAGAGCTGTGTAAAAACAGGATAGCTAAAGATTTGTCCCTGAAGTTTTGCAGTTTCATGAAATCACCATAGAAGACTCATAGTGAAAGACACATGCAAGAAAGCCCCAAACAAGTAGCATTCTGGTTGAAAAAGAAGCCAATGAACAGAAAGACCCAAAATTCCTTCATGCAGTATGAGCAAGAAACATGAAAATGCACTGCACATGAATAAAATTTGTGAAGTTTAGTTCAAAGATGGGTATGGAAAGAGAGAAAAAGGAGGCAAGTACAAGAGAAAAGGTGTCACAGTTACACCCTAGCAAAAACAGCAAAGATAAGAACAGCTGAGTGGATTGAGCAAACAGCCTAGCATGGGTATAACTTCTTGTAGGCAAGTACATTTGCAAACATCTTTATTTGGTCTACCAACAAAAGATGCAGAGCAAATGGGGTTTCACTTTCTCCAAATGCTCCCAAAAACTTGTCAAAAGGCTGCTAACAGGATGCTTTCAGCCTGAAATAATGCTGACAGTTGCTCCCCACTTTCAGAGTCCCAAAGGAACACCCACCATTCTCGAGTACTAGAGAAAGGAAGACAGCAGTAATGGTCTGCACATCCTATCAAAAATGGAGATAAGGGCTTTGCTAGTCTTAGGGCTCAGTAAAAGTGTCCATATGGGCCCTTACAGTCTTTGGATTGCTTTGTACAACCCAGGCAAAACCCAGTCAGCTTTCAAATACTTTCCAGTGTTATTGGGAGTACTTTTGTTTTATTGCAGATGTCTTTGAGGGCTGCTCCACAGACCCATCAGCCCTGCATGCCTTCCTCAACTGCAGATAAAGTGGAAACCAGCTACACAGACCATCAATAGTTCCTGAAGGTGTAATCTCTCCTGACTACCAGCACTTTGTGGGCTTCAATGTAAAAACCAAAAAACCAAAAAACCAAAAAGAAACAAACAAAAAACCCAAAAAAAAAACCAAAACAAAAAAAAACACCCCAGCAACAAATAAAAAACTTTTCAGACCTTAGAGAAAAAAATTCCTCGTTTATGGTTATGAAAATCCCAAACTCCACCTGTAATGGAGCCCATGGACTAACTCCATGCTTGAATTGATTAAAGGATGTACCTTTCATCTTGAGTTGTCCCATAAAAGCAATGGCCTTCACAGAAGTATTTCTTCTGTGAGTACACTGGCAAGTTGAGAGCAAACAGTACCATCATGGAAATACTGCTTACCAAGCCTCTAGCTGTGTCACTGGACAGCCTAAGACAGAGCAAAGCATTTACAGTATTTACCAGGTTTATTAATAAAAATTATTTCTAGCAATGACTATTTGAAATGCTACAGATACCAAAATAAATCTCTCAGTTGCTTATTCACTTCATGATTAAGAAACACCCAACAAACAAACAGTCCTGGTGCCCAATAGTTCCTGCTACCATTTGGCATTAAATCCAGATTTCTGCACAGGATTGAATCACTCCTACTTCCAGCTCAGGGCCTACACTGTGCTCTTTTGTTTAGCCAGGACCTCACACCATTTGGAGGCATGAACTCATGTTGACCCTCCACAGCACAGAAGTAGCAGCTTTCCCTGGGGCCTGGGGTTAGGAACCAAAAGAGAGACCCGTTATATTAAAGATTCTACAACCAGTTCAGTGTGCAAGTGGGCCCCCACAAGTCTCTCACATACTCTAACAGCACACTGTTTACACTACATTGCAGAATCTTTAAAACTCCATTTCAAGTTTTACAACAGTAGCCATCATTCAGGTCTCTATACCCTTTCTGTGCTCAGGAGTCAGGCTAGCCAAGTCCCTGGGATATTCACAAGGGCGCACCTTTGGTTTCACATCCCACTCAGAAGCAGGCAGTGTGTTTGCAGCCAACATCTAATTTTTGGGAGGCTATAATACTAATATTTTGCAATAACCCCACCTCTAGTCAAATTTAGAGCTTTCCTAAGCCCATTTTCCCTTAATTACTTCTCTTCATTTGCCTTCTTCCCCAAACCAAGAGAAGTTAGGCTCCAAGTTGCTATAGCACACATCCTTGAGACAACTTTACTCTGCTCCGCTAAGAGGGAATTAAATTCAAACAGATCAACAGACTACTAATACCTACACATCCTTCAGTCTTGATTGCCGCTAATGTTGGTTTTTTCCTGACACACTGATTGCTTTCAGGAATCATGCTGCAGATTCATACTGCTGAGCACTGCAATATAATGAAATAATTAATTAAATACCCTCTTAACTAAAGCAGAATGATTTGAAGTGCAAGTATGGTAACTTCACTGATCCCTGGCTCTAAGATTGTACAGTAAAGGATGGCTTACTTTGAGTGAGAAGTCAGTTTGCTGAAAGAAGCAGAACAATTTTATGATGCAATCTTGTGCAGTAACAACTGGTGCCTTCAAACATCTGCAAAAGAAAGACAGCTGTAGCACAAATCTACATGTTAGCTCTTGCATAGCTAATCTAAATGACAGCAGAGGAGAGGGGCAGTTCTAAGACTCAACTTTCGTCCATGTATTTTTGCTGTTTAAAAACTTAGGCAGATCAAAGCATATAAACACATACTATCTATTTAGTCTGAAATGGTCTTTGAGAGGTACCCACACAAGAACATTCCTTGCACAGCTGCAAACTTAAGGCTTGTGATAAGGGAGCCCATATTACAAAAAAGGGAGCAGAAGAGATCGAGTCACTGCCTGAGCCTTTGACAACGGTGGAATCGCTATACTGAAGGTCCCCTGTGGAAATAAGCTGAAAGGACAGGCAAGGACAAAAATACTCACCAGGGTCCCAGGCTACCCTGGGGTAAATTCCTTTCTGAATTTAAGTCTGGTGACTGGCTTAACCACGCATATCTGAAAGCAGTGCAGGCAGGGGGACTTAATGCTATTAGCAGACCATCACCTCCCAGCTTTAACTGTGGCCAGTCTCCAACACTTTGAAAGAAAGTAACTAAAATCCCTAGATACCAGTTTATACGTCAACGGGCAAACAAGTTCTGTCCCATCTTCAAATTTTAGGAACAGCTAACAAGCTCTGAATTGCCTGGGGTACAAAGTGAATATATAGTAACAGAAGGAAACATAACGTTAAGTTTGCTGACTTACCTAACAGAATAATTGCAAACTTATCTGCAATCATAGCCAGAGAAACTCAAATCACCCTCAGCAAAATGTCATCACAGAGACCTTGGAGTCTTACAAGGACCAGCTTGCCTCTTTCCAATAGCCACACCAAATCCAATCTCAAGTTATTTTGGCTTGAATGTCCAGAAACTAGCATCCAAAAAGTCTTATTTCTTTACATTCAGCAAAAGCTAATTTTGATAATGGAAATTTTACATGCAGCCACAAGGCATTTTCTTACTTACACTGTAAAGATTACTCCTTGCTTCTGTGCAAGAGCCTGTTTGTTAGAAAAAAAAAAAAAAAAAAAGAGTGGAAGAATTGAGAGGCAGCTTCATAAGCTAATTTCTAAGTCCATTTCTATTTCAGGTCTTTATTGTTGGTAAACAAAGCATTAGCTTTAAGACATCTAGAAAAAGCTCAGCTAAAAGCTTTGCCATGCATTCATCTCAGCATGATTTCTGTTGGTCTGGAGCTTGGTTTCAGTAGAAGCCTTGGGGCCAAACAACAGGCCTGAGAATATCTAAAATTCAAATACAGATTTTTTCCTGTTTCATTTGCATCCACAGAAAATAAGCATAATTTCACAAAAGCAGTACTATAACATGTGTGGCTTTTCCTGCCACTTCAGAGGTTCCTGGACTCAGTTTCAATGCAGTGTAGTCCATTTCTTTGTTAAATCTTTCCTTAATACAAAATTAATGCCTTCTTCTTATCCACACCCTTCTTTCTACCCATTCTGTTACCTGGACTTGCTGACAAACCAGTTCATTCCATAGTAAAATGACTGACTGACTAATTTACAGCTCCTAATGAGAGACATTAAAACCCACAAGTAATAAAGAAAGTATGAGAAATAACCACTGTTGTAAACAGTTACCACAAGACAGCAGCTAAGGAACAATGAAATACTAATGAACACTGCCTACCTGACTGTTTAAGGTCCATGAAACAATCGATATATAATTATGGAAGAGCAGGCAATCAAAAGTCTGACAATCATCTCACAGCTGAAACAATCCATAAACACATTTTAAAGTACCCAATGCGTCTCTTTACACCTTCCTCCATTCTTTGATTTCCATATCCTTTGCTGAGTCTTCATGTAGGTAAGTACACTGAAATATAAATTCACCTTGAATTACACTCCACCTGCAGAGACAAACCTGTAACCCACCTTTTTCCACTGACCTCTCCCGTTGTTGCCCATATATCTTTGTAAGAAAAAACTCATAGTGAATACTAAATGTCTGTACAGGGAGAGACTAAACTTGGCATACATCCAGTGATGCAGACACCTCAAAGCCACCTCAACAACCTTACAGGGAGCTACCTGGCTTAGGAAAACCTCTAGAAGGTCAGACCAGGAGACCACTCACCCTGAATGACACAGGAACAGACTGTTCTGCTGCAAACCACAAGTGCTTTACTTTCCATCTAGAGCATCTATACAAGGCAAGAACTGCCTACACAAGCAGCACTGATTGCCTAGGCCCACTAAAATAACTACATTGCTACAACTCCAGCAAAGTGGAAAATGGCTGCTTTATAGTCTGGGAGCATCCGAATTACGGGGGTGGCAGCACTTAGCCAGGGAGGAGTCTCCCATTTCTGTCAGAGGATGGTTTTTTATTGCTTCATTGAAGGTTGTTGCAGGACTGGTGTGTGTAGGAGCAGCTGCTCTTACAGTAACTGACAGTTACTGACAGGAGTCAGTAATGCAGAAAAGCAGAGCAATATCTGAAGGGAGGATTGGGATTTTGCATGGCTTTGCTAAGGCCTGACTTCTTCAAGGGGAGCAAATTGCAAGAGAAATTTGAAATAAGCTGTTGTTTAGTCTAGAAAAGGCCACAAAAATGTGATAAGAGTCTGTAACTCAAAAGACTTGCTAGAAAGAGCTTCCTTTTAACTGCAGAATTACTGCAGAAGGGCCTAGTAATAGTGGTTTGCATTTGCTAGGAAGGTGATGCAGGTTGGCTGTAGGGAGGAGCTCCCAGCAGTAACTCAAGCCCTGAGGTAAGTCTCTCAGTGAGGAGGCAGGCTCTCTTTTTTTCCTAGACACATTTCACCAAAGGGACTCCAGCGTGGTTTAAGCACAGCAGATCCTGCCCTGGGGACAGAGATAGACTCTAAGCTCTTATTTTTTTCTTGATGGAAAAAATTATGTCGCATCCTCAAGGCAGCAGAATATTGCGGCTAGCATCAAGTACCAGAGCACATGTATCACACAACTAAAAATAATTTTACAGTCTCATTTTTGTCAGTGTCCCTCCATCCGTGCTAGATACTATGTTTAGATATTGCAGTAAAAGATACTTCTACCACTCCCACAGCCATGATCCACATGAAACAACATTGAGCACAGATTAGCTCTTAAATTTCTCCAGGGAAACTTCACTGATCTTATAAAAACAAGACAAATATGCAAAGGCCTGTTGTGGGAACATATCTCAATGTGTCTTTGGGCTCTTTTCTTCCTATAAAAAAATTAATGTAGCAGACACTACAATGATATTGCACAGTCAATTCCTTTGCAAAGGATTTCCAAACCTTGTATGTAATCATTGCAAAGGTATTAAAATCCCCTGAAAGTAATCAGTTGTGTAATGAATGGCAATGCTTCATTGCATGAAGCTGTACGAACCCAAGTGAGAAGATGATCCAGTGGCAGAAGGACCAGGGCTGCAGCCAAAAGTTGCAGAACTGTGATTCTCCTGGCAAACTAGAGAGATGCCCCATGTCTCCTTAAACTGCCTCCTCCCTGCTTTGGAGTCTGACACAACATTAATTTCCAGCCTCACATTCCAAGGGAACAGGAGGACATGGAGGGAAGCCCACTCCCGGGGAGTGCCCTGCGAGGCCTGCAAAGATCCTGTTACTGAAGGAGCAGGAGGAAGGTCCTTCACTGGAGTGTGGTGCCTCGGCTGGTCAGCACAGGCCGGTGTGCTTGGGCAGGGCCACGTGCAAGCTGAGGGATGTCTTTTTGCATTTCTCCTTCGGAAATCTTACTTTTTTGACGGAATCGAACTTTGATTCCTTAGTCCTATGCAAGGTCTGCATACAAGGTAGGGGGCTGCCTTACAGGGGCAGCAGGTTGGATGTATGGATGTATCCATGCTTCGCAGGTATGCTGGCAGGCCTCTCTGGAGCATATATAAAACACCTGTATGTGCTTGGTAACCTCTGTTACTTATGAAGTAAAGCAGTGCGGAGGTTTCCTGAGGTGCTCAGGATGGCGATGCTGACTCTTTACGGGCACGCTCCTGGTGCAGCCGAGGGGCGCGGGCCGGGCAGGGACCGCCGGCTCTGCGGGTGAGGCGGCGCAGGCTGTGGATCGGCTCTGACTCTGACTCTGCCCCTGCCCCTGCCCCTGCCAACNAGCCCTGAGGCTTTCCCCCTGCAGAAGCGAGAAAGCGCCACGAGCATTAAACACCAGACCTCTCCGTCACCGGGGAATAGTGTCAGAGAGCCAAGCCGCCGCCCGGTTCCCCGGGTTGTCTGTGGGCTTTAAGTGCTGATTTGTTTTTTCCTCCCTCCACCAAAGGCCTGAAGGGTATGTTTTCACTTTCAGAGATTAAAACCGAAGCGGTGCTGGCGAAGAACGGACATGCTTGACACTTGTCTGCAGTTGCTTGTGCTGCACTTCGTTGTTTACTCGAAAAGGAGAGACTGAGACCCTGTCACTAGGCTTCTTCTCGGATTATGATATAACTAATAATAAATCATAACTGTGGAAAGAGCACCTGGGAACTGAGCATGGTAGGATCTTGAAGAGAAAAGTAGCTGGGATCGACGGGAAGAGGAAGGGAAGGAATGGCATCCCGAGAGAGGCTGTATGAGCTTTGGATGCTTTACTGCAATAAGGTAAATGTTTGTGTTTGTTTGCTTTTATCCTCTCTTGTTTGGTAGTCAGGTATTTAAATTGTAATATCTTTTTTCCTGGGAAATTGCATAGACATGATTAGCTTCTGCAAGAATGTAATTGCATTTCTTAGACTGTTTACAGCCTCATCCTATGGTTTGCTGTTCAGCTTGGTCTTTTTTGTGTTTGAGATGAGAATTGCGGTGTTCATGGGTCAGTTTAAGCAATTATTGTAGCTATATTTTTTAACTATGAGAATGCATACACTTACATAATTCTTTGTTTTGTAGCACATTAATCTGTACTGTATTGATTTAATTCAGTACTGCCTAGTATTTAGCTTTGTGCTTACTTATTTCTGAGCAGAGTCAGTTCGTTTAAACTTTATTAGCAAAACCCTTCCTAAAGAACAAATTTGTTAAGTTACTCCAGAGTCTGCCTTTGCTGACTAATTCCATAATATCTACATACTCCATCAGTAATGAATTTCCTTCACCTGACAGAAATAATACAAAAATGCTGTCCTGCCTCCATTTGCATTTTATAGTGTAAAGCAATTAATGTGTTTAAAACACATGTCCTAATTATTGCTGGGTGTGCTGAGTATGTAGAGAAGTTGGATTGCAGATTATCGGAATAGGTAGCTGTAAAATAAGTAGCATACAAAAAAATAGCAGTAAAGGTGGAGGAAAGAACTGATCTACTGTCATACAGGAGCTCAGTGGCAAGGGTAGGTTTAGATGGCCTTATTCCCTGGTTTTGTTTTGCCTTTTTGCAGTCTCATGCTTCATTTGTATTTCAGTTTCTTTAAGTCTCCAATCCTCTAGGACATCAAGGGTAGAACAGTCCTTCCCTTGTTCTTCCCACCTCACTTCTTGAGAAGGCCCATCTCAAGAGCTTAGAATGTGAGATGTTAACTACAGAACATTTAACACAAGGGCACAAAGTAGTTGTCTTAATTGTATCATTTCCTAATTTTTGTGCAGCCCTAATCCTCTACATGTTAAAACTAGTGCAAGTGTAACAGTGTGGTATCAGTTCTTACTGCTCCCGGTGTGGGTGATCTGCTGGGTTGGACCTTTGCCTTTCAAACCAGTGTAGTAATGAATATGGCAGTAGGAAGTGGAGTAGCACTGGAGAAGATGGATGTTTTGCCAGTGACTTCATCGATGTGAGAGGAACAAATGCATTTGGAATACACTCAAAGAATCCAGACTTGACTCAGCTTTAGGAGACACTAAGGCCGCAGAGATGAGCCAAATTCTGAATTTCTTTGCTCGGCTGTTCTTTGGCTCTTTCGTCTCTTATTGTTTAAAATATTATTTTGTCTGTCTTGGACCTACTCCCTCTTTGCTGAAACCTTTCGTTCAGATGGTATGCCATCCATTTCCATGTTGTTCACATAGCAGGAAGTTTGCATGAAGGAGTACTATTTAAAATGTGTAGTTTAGATCACTTAGGGGATGTTCAGTTTCTTTGTGGGAATGATGTGTCCACAGTTTACTCAGATCTCAGGTGATAAAGGATGGGCTGTTAAAAAAAAAAAAATCTTTTCATATATTCGGTCTCCTCATTAGCTATCAGTGACTTTTTTGACCTTTTTTTCTTTCAGACCTGTATGTTAAGGGCATGATTAAATGAATTTGTTTGTTGATAAGGGCTTGTTCCTAAAAAACAAAACATGTATTTTAAAAATTAAATAGAGTGTCTTCAAAGTATGAGGGCAACTGGAGTGATTCAGAAAAAGGGAGTCTTCACTTTTTCAAGAAGTGTTAGGTGCAAAATAGTTTTTTCCTTATCTCTCAACTGGTTCAGGTTAAAATGATATCTTATTCTGCTTGAGGCAGACATCCAGAATTAGAGTCTTGGATTAAGCTTGCTGAAATTAGGAGCAGATGAAGAAGCTATGTCTCCATTTTGGGATGTAAAATGTGGGAAGCCTTAATGTAAATTAGTTTGTTCTGTCCACTTGGAAACATCTGTATGCTGTGCTTTGTTCTCAGAGCACCTAGCACAATGGGAAGGTGTAGCAATAATTACCAGTGACAGGATATAGTGGTTTAGAGAAAAGTTCTTCATACCTGGGTCTGCCCAGTATGTTGCACTGGAATGACTTTGTCCCAGAATGACATCCTGGGGAAGAAAGCTAGGCAATTTCTTCAAACTAGAAAAAATGCTGGAGAATTACATTTGAGTAAAGTAGGAATTTATTGTGCCACAAATCCCAAATATGTGGCTTTAGCTTTTGCAGCCTTGTTAGCTACAGAAACAGTGAAATCCATGCTACTCCTTGATGATTTGGATTGTTGCTAATAGTCTTGTCTTTTGATAATCGGGTCCTTCACTATAATCTTTTAAATACAGCACGCTATGCTAAAGCAGCAAGACTTTTCACAGCTTTCAAGTGCTGCATAATGCTGTGTTACCATCTTACCATCTATCTTGGGTCATGACTCCTGTTCTTTGTGATCCCATGACATCTCTGCCAGCATCAGGTGTCAGTTGCAACACTTAGTTTTGTGCAAAGTATCATTAGGAAGGCATTTCTCCATTTTCATTGTCTCTTGTGCAGTTGAGGAATTGGAGATTTAGGCAGACAGAAACATTAATCAGGCCTTCTGCAGAAGCAATCTTTGGAAGATGCCATGTATGAGGTTTTTTGTATGTATGATTTTTCTGTTTTTTTCTTGTTGCTGTTGTCAGTTTCTTCTTGCTTTGTTTCTTTCAACTTTTTTTTTTTTTAAGATAATGTTTGAGTGTCTGCAAGAGTTGGGTTTTAGTTGGTATTCAATTGTTTTTTTTCATCTGCAAGTTTCTAATCTAAGGCTGGGATTTGGTTTTGGACTTTTTTTTTTGCTCCTTCTGTTTCCCTAAAAACTACAGACTAGTCTGCTGTTACAGATGAAAGTAGTAGCCACATTTGATTTACAACGTTTCTGATGTTGCATGGAAGCAGTTCAAAACTTCATTAGATTTAGTAAAATTTGGATTTGAGTGACTGGGGTTGTTACCACAGTGTTGTATTATTCACAGTCAAAGTCTATTTTTGTCTTGAGTCTTTTGTGGTTTTGTTTTTTTTCCTTCCTTTTTTCAATTTGTTGATGTTAAAGTTTCTTCGAAGAGTGCCTTGTTAAGGCGCTTAACTTCATTAACACCTTAACTTCCTGATGATTTTTGGTTTCAAATGGTTTTAGTGGTTGGGGGTTTTTTTTCTGTTCAGTGAACTGTTAATGTACAATGTCTTTACTCAAATATTGATATGGATGTAAACTGCTGTCTTCTCATCCAAATGTTGGAATGTGAGCAATTTAAGATAATTTAATTGTATAGAATAGATAGCAAAAAATTTTTCCTTCAAAAAAGTTGAATACCAGTTCAAAGCCTTCAATAACCTACAGAGGAGCTTGGAACACTTCTTACATAAGTGTATACAGAGCAGATACCTGAAAATGCTTTACTAATATGAGTGTACAGCAGGCGAAGAGCTCCATTAGGTGGAAGAAAAGGACATGCTGTCATGTGTGTCTGTGACTTCTTTGGCTTTACATGACTGAGGTAATCTACTAGTTTTGTCTTGTAACATTAGACCATCATGGCTGTAATATTACTATGCTAATATTGCTATTGTAATATTGGTTTATTAACCTTTTATTAGATATTAATTATATATCAGTATAGAACATTTATTTCTGTTTCATAATCCTCTGAATTGACTTTTGCTGCAAATTCAAATTAAAGAGATTCAACCTCTGTCTTATCCGTAAGATTTTAACCATATGTAGTTCATCTCCAGTTCTAGTAGGTATTTCAGACTCTTAGACAAAAAGCATGTCAGGATTTCTGATATTTTGGATTTTATTCAGAAAGTCTTCAGATTGCCTTTTATATGGAGATTTTTCTAGTCTATGAAAATAAAAAATCCTAGTTGCCTTCGGAAGGGGTTTCAAAGGCATTACTGCAAGCACTTAACTGCACGTCAGAAAACCTTCAGCTTTCATGATACTACAATGGTTCTGAGCTTTTTCTTACACTCTTGTCTTCAATGTAGCCCTGCTTTCATTTAAACAGCGCCTTTTCCTGTGAGATGACAGAATGATTTGAAGGGAAAGCTATGAATGTTCTTCACTCAGTTTGGAGTCTGTGCTTCACGTTTTAAAGAGGGAATGTTCATTCTTAGTGTCATTGATACAGCTGGGACTCTGTGTTAGCTGATCATAATGATCTGGTCTTCACTAATGCAGAGAGCTGAGACAGTCGCTTGCTGTGTTAAGAGCAGCAGACCTGTGCATGAGCTGTTATCTCAAATGTGCTTTCCTGTCTTGTGCTGTACCTCTCATTTGTCTTTACAAATTATGATTGTATTGAGATAAATATGTTGTGGTTTTCTCTCTGGCTCAGTGAGGGATTTCTATATATTATAAATATCTTCTCATTTAATATTATTAACATTGTTTCTCAAAGAAATGTGGGTTTAGCCAAATTATGCTTTGTTGTGGTGGGAAGCATGTAATTCAACAAGAATACAATAATTCTTGATGTTGAATTGTAAGCCCCATGTGAAACATTGACCTTTGCATCCCAAATGTGATCTCATCCTGACTTGGCTTGCCCTTGTCTTCCTTCTGTGCAGTTGCTGACTTGTCAGTGATGCAGATCACATTGCTGTATATTGCCTTTGTTGGATTTGATAAAGAAGTATTCAGCTTACAGTTAGACGAATGTTTGAGCAAACCAAATGCTCGGTAAAAGTAGTTTTTCGTAATTCACTGTCATGTTAATTCCTGCCTCCGCTGAAACTAGCGAGTGAAGTCTTACAAGGAATTGCTGTGTAAGATTTCTTTTCTGTTGGTTGTTTTAAGTAAATCCCTGCATTCCTAGGGAGTGTAACTTGCAGATCATGCCACGAGTCACTTGTGGCCATATGGTGGTAAAAATATCTTTGTTCTGTCTCTATTCAAGAGGCTGAACTAAGAATGGATATAGATAAACAACAAGTTATTTCTTTAAATAGCAGTTAATTCAGAATTGAAGACCGTCTCCTAGTCCAAGAACTAACATAATTCTCATATTTACAAATATAGAACTTTTCATATAAATAACTGACATGAGTATATGAGACATCAGTCTCTTGAGTGGCTGTTTCTTACCTTAATTATGGGCCGGGGTGACCTTGTGCTGGTAGCTGTTCAGACACAGAACAGAGACTGACACAGAGAATGCAGACTTCAGGTTGCAGATAAATCTAAACATGCGAAGATGTAAGAAAGCCATAACATTTTACAAGCTATGAAGAAATTATTGTTGCTTATTCTGTAATATATTTGGCAGTACATATATGTAGCTGCTACTGCTGGATAAAGTAGAGTCTGAGGTTTGTCCATGTTTTTGATGTAAGATTCGGGGCTTTAGTGGTGTCCAGCATGAGGTTAGAATTCCCACATGTCTACAGGTTTGTGGATCAGTGCTTTACAGAATCAGTGAGACTCATCCAGCTCTGAACATGCCAACAAATACAATTCAGATCAAGCTTTTATTGACATGAAAGAATTGAGTGTCTCTTAAATGGAATGATATCACAAAGCTACAGATGCTGGCTTCTCGTTCAGTGTGTTGATGCTCTAATATAGAGTGAATTTGACAAACCCTGGGTTGTTTTGTGTGTCTGAATTATGGCTCTTTTAACGTGGTCAGCTGGGCAGATCTGGGGATAACATGTGTCCTGATAAAAGAATATTGCCTAATCAACTCAAATATGCAGTATGTTTGTGCTGATTGCAGAAATGAGAGAAAGGCTTTCTAGCTGCCCATTGAGCAGCTTAAGGCCTGAATCCAAATGTTGTCAATAGATACTGTTAAAATATTTACAGGCTTCAGAAAGGTTAAACAGCTGCTCTAGAAGAGAGAAGAGCTTCTCTAATTACTGAGCTTTTCATGCTGAAGGAATTATACGTTAGAAATTATTATATGAAAGAATTATACAAACATTAATGCATGCACATCTCAACAGTACAGATAAACACCTTTTTTCTTTAAAAAAACAGCAATTTTCTCAAGTCTAACTTTTCCAATTTATCTTCTACTGAATGGGAGGCTGCAGTGGAGGGTGATGAGAGATACAACAGGGAACACAAAGAAATGAAAACTGTATTTGATTATTCTCCTCATAAACCATGTCTTAAGTTTGGTATCTCAGGCTTCTCCAAGTATTTGCAAATCTAAACATTAACTGTGAGTTTTCTGTCCTAGTAAGATGTTTGTGTGTGTTGGTGCATTCTCTGATATTTAAAGCAGTTTTGATAATCTTAGTTTATGAATGAGGATTACATTTGCCTTTAGTAAGCAATGGGAATAAGTGATATTAAATATATAACGGGTGGGTAAAACTCTTGGGAGTAAAGCACAGCATAGAAAACAAGTGTGTTATTTACAGAAATTTGGCTTTAGTTTATTGTGCTGATCGTTTAAAAACTGAACCAGCAGAAGTGCAGTGGATGCCAAACAACATTTGGACAAGTAACCCATACCCCGCCATGCCATAGTTTTTGAGGATTTTTTTTAAAGTGTGCTTTTGAAAAGTGGATTTGAAGTTTTTAAATGATATCGCTTCAGTGTAAACATGAATTATACCTTCAGTGTATAGTTCAGCTTCAGTATATTAAGTAAGGCCAGGTGAGACTGAGGAGGCAAAACCAAAGAGTTCAATCCATAGCTAAAGATACAGGAATTTGTTTTCGTTTAGTTTGGTGTAATCACATGACATTTTGAAACAAATACAGACTTTTTTTTGCTAAGCTATACTGGAGTTCTCAACCCTAATCTTCTGGAAGACATGGCTAGACAATGTTTAGCTGTTGATACTGTGAAATAGGCTGATGTTTTAGTGTTGTAGCACCATCCTGCTTCCTTTCTGTCTGTGATAAACTTGTATTCTCTTGTACTACATTGAAAGTTAGAAAATCAGTGGGGCAAAAGTTGATTTTGTGTATGTTGGTGCTAAAATTCAGCCTTTCTCCTGTAAAATAATGGCATAATTTTGAGTTTTAAAGCAATTAATAGTTAAAGTCTAAAGCTTTCCTAAGGTATAGTTTGAATTTTCATTAAATTTAGGCTAATCTTGACACTGTAGACTTTTGACGTGATGTTATTTTAGTTGCCTTTGAATTATTTCAGATGCTTCTTTTTCCCCTTAAAATACATCTTCCAACTGGTTCACTATGCCAACTTTGATGGGAAAATTGAATGTTAATAGAATGTAATTTGTTACAGTATAGCAAATTCCTGATAAGTGCTCTGTGCAGTGGACTCCAGAAAGCTGAAAGAAGGTATACCAACTTGTGCATGCGGCTTGCCTAGTGGTACTTTCTGTCAAATGTGAAGACATTAAAATCTGAGTTCACATTAATTAGACTCATCCCATGGATGGCATCAGTCACATGCCAGTTTCAAGCTACAAGGCTGTAATTGTATCATTATTCAACATCAACAGCAACAATAAAAAAGGCAAGAGAAAGAAGAGGCCTTCTATTTTAGTAAGAAAATTTTCATTTTGTTTTTCCAGTTTTGTTGGAGATCTGAAGTAAAAAGGAAAATGAGTAAAAGTACTTGGATTATCTTTAACTTAAGGCAATACTAGAAGATTAAAAATATTTTTGTTAGTTTTGTTTGAAAAGAAGAAAAATATTAAACTTGACTTTAAAGTTTGTGAGCTAAATTTTATCATGATTGGCAGCTATAGGCTTATTTTGGTATAAATCCCTATGCTAAAGAGAATTTTTAACTTATCCCGAAATAGTTGTTTCTATCATGATTCACTGCAACTTCCATTTGTAAAACAAAGCATCACCACTCCATCCCTTTTTGCATTTAATTCTGGAAATGGAACACCATGCTTGTGTGGATGTTGAAAACAGAGATTTATAGTTACTTGCTGGGAACTTTTCTTCTTTTGGATCCACTGATTCAAAAATCAGTATTTTGATTATAATGGAAAGTTGTGCCCAAAGGTGATTCCCAAATCAATTCAAATTGATTCATTGAATTTGTCAAGGCAGTTATACCAGTTTAGAATGGTTTATCATGAAGTCTTTTACTAATTCTAACTGTGGTGTTGCTGCTATAACAAAGCTTTTCATTTTTTATTATATGAAGCGTTCACAAAAAGCATAAGCATTGTGTCATGTTTCAGAGTAAAGGTTGCTAGGAGTTCTCATGCTGGAAATCTAGCCTTTTACGTCTGAAAACATGACGAGAAAAGAGCTCCCTTAACACAAATCTTCTAATTCCCAAATGAATAGTTTATTTCAAACACTGTTGAGAAATGTTCTAAATTCTGCATTTTGCAGACTACTTCAATTAATTTGAAGGTGAGTAAACTTGCCAGTGATCTAAAGGCAGTGTTTCGTGTTTAGTTTTCTAATGTTAGCTTTTGTAAGTCTAATTTAACCTTGACACCAAAGGATTGTTCTTATTTTAAATAAAATGCTTGGGGATGGGGGATTAGTTATGATAATGCCAGTGCCAGTGAGATTTTATGGTTGTGCTTCTAAGCTAAAATCCACTTTGAAGGTTGACTGAGAGCTAGCACAGGAGTCAGACCCGGCTGGCTGTTTGATGGCTGCATGTTAAATTTAATGACTTCAAACGACTGGCTTGTTGAACAAGTTGGGCTTGTCTGATAGTTGGACTCTGAACTGCCCTGCAGGGAATTTTTGCCTTTAGAGCATGGAATGTGACACTGCAAAGAGCCTTGGGCGGATCCAGCTTTTGTTTTTAGCAGCTAATACTTCCTGAATGTATTTGTAAATTCTACTGAGCTTTGCCCTTCCAGTTCTTTGCCTGAAGCCTTAGTAGAAATGGAAGTTACTACTAAATCTAGAAGAAATGCTTTATATAAATACATAAATAGTGTTGATTTGATACCTTGGGTAAGTGTGCCTGTGTTCCATAGGCTTTCAGTTGGGAGGGCTTCAGTGCCAGTTTTGTGTAAAATATTTTCATTTAAGAGAGCTAGCTGTAAGACTAGTACTACCTGGCTTCTTAATGGATCTAAAAAATCTTATACTTGTTCAAACATTTATTGTGACATTTTTGCATAGGCAGACTAAAATATAAGAGTATATTAGAACATCTCCATCATTGATTTAATCAGTTTTCATAGAGACTAGGAAAGGCTCTTGTAGTTTCCAGACAATTTAGTTTATCAAAGACAAGAGTCTGTCCCATGCTGGTGTAGATTTTGGCTGTAGTTTCTTTTCACATCATTGCCTTAGAGAAAGTCCCGTCTGTCTGAAGGACATCAGAGTACCTCCCCCTTGGCTATCGGCTTTGCCTCAGCGTGGTTCAGTGCTGAAGGTGGTGAGCTGGGAGCTTGTTTCCTGTTCCACCACCTCTAAGGACAGCCTTGCTGGAGTTTATACATCCATACTGCAAGTGTTAACGCTCCATGGCAATCTTGATAATTGTTTGGTAGTGTTTAATCACAGTATTGTAGTGCATACCGGGGAGCAAATGTTTTTTTTTTTCTTTCTAGCATTGTACTAACTATGTTGAAAAAGAAAAAAAAACAACCCTAACCCTCCTCTGGCTGTTTCATGGGAGATGGGTTTAGTGGGTTATGGTTTTGAGTTTTTTGAGGTTATTTTCACTACGTGTTAGAAACACTCCAGTGCTCTAGCCTGGCAGTCCTTTTCTTTAAAGTATAAAGAGCTGTAGCAACTCTTACTGGGCTGAGAGGATCTTAGGGAAATGGAGGCCTGAAGGGTGATGTGTCATTGTGCTGGGTTGGATTGTTTGTTTCTTTTTTTAATGAAAACCAGAGGTATTTAGGGAAGGGAAAGAACAAGGAAGTATTTTTCACTTTCAGGTGCTCTGAGCTACATTTGATTTAGTAGGCACAAAGGACTTGTTTTTCATTAGTGCGGGTGAGTGACTGCTAAAGCACTTGCTATAGCAGCTTCACAGGCCTTCTTACAATGGGCTGAGCTCAGAAGCCTAAGCTTTAGCCTCTGCAAACTTGTGGCTATCGACAAAGGCTTTTTATTTTGTTTTTCAGGGTTTTTTCATAGATTTTCACTTTTTTTACAATGGCAACTTAAAGATAGCCTTGTTAAAACTCTGGCTGTTTCTGTTTATCACTATGAAGAGAAATGGGTGACTTAAATTGGATTTTATCTTCTTGGAGTTCAAGCCATGGGGAAATTATCTTCCAGAAGTTTTAAGGCATGCAGTTTCTGTATGTGAATTATTCAAATAAGTTGCATAAATTTGTCCTGCACGAAAGCTAGGCAGATTTCAGATAAATAAATTAAAAGCTTAGGCTTGTAACTTAGAAGGCTTTAAGGTTTCAGAAAACAGCATTTCTTATCTTGTAGTAATTGGAAGGTTGTAACTGGTGAAAGGCATTTTATTACCACTTACAGGCTTCTTCCTGCTTCTACTGCTGCTGTACAAATCAAAAATGTCCTTCTTGATTTCTTGCTGATCTCATAGGACGTGTCTGCAGAGTGTGTGTGGTGGGGCTGGAAAAGGATACCAATCCTCACAGTGGTTTATCACAGTTTAGCCTTGTGGTGTATTATCAAAGCATACATTGCTTTGTAAACTGTGCTTTAAAACTGCATCTTCAATCAGCACTACAGAAAACAGTTTGGAGCTGTTTTCTGACATACAGCCTCCAGCTACCTGTTTGCAGAATGATAACAAAAGGGTAATTTTCAAAGAGGGGAAATACGTTCCATAGTTCTTGCTGCTTCTACTGGTAGCAAGGCTTCTTGAGAATTCATGATGCTTTATTCTGGTGTTCTGCTGCTTCCTTAGGAGAGCCACAGTTTTAATGTAGTAGCTCACAATTTATAGTGAATCAGGTGGACCTGAGGTTGCAGTTCAGTGATTTGTTGCCCTCAGTAGCAGCATCCTATGGGATGCACCCTTCTGGCACATATGATACAGGTATTTGTCATATTGCAACATGTACTGGCTTGGAAAGTTGATCTGGCATTGGAGAACACAAATGTATTCATGTTCTGCTGTTAATATGGTTTACCACTTCTGTCGTGGGAACGCAGAGGAGAGTTGAAAAGGTGAGTGGGGGGAGGACTTGACAGAAATATATTCTTTTTCATTTTTCATTCCACCAAATTTAAACTCCAGATTAAGTGGGAGCAGCTGACCTCAAGAAAAAGTTCACTTCAAGATAAAGATGCTGGGTAGGGTAATTGCATTGTATATAAAATCACGGTGTAAACAAAGCAGCTGATACCTGTTATTATTGCCTGGTTTTATTGTGAACTTGGAATTTTAAAGCACTGTAAAAAGACTGTTTCTCCTAAACTATGATGCCTTTGATTTGGAAGAATGTAAGATGCATGTGACTCACATAGGCAGGTCTTCAGAAATGTTGTATGTATTTAGCTGTGTTTTAGGACATTTATATGTACTTTGCCAAGGGTAACATTTACCATTTTCAGTTTCCTTTCTTAAAACTGCTTCAGTAAAATGTAGGGTTCTTGCACCTTTCAATAGGGACTGGTGCCTAGGATCTGGAATGATTGCTGCTAATAAAGAAAAAGGAAAACCTGGGCCAGATTTGAACTTTGAAAGCTGTTTATAACTTCTGTTTCTAACATTTTTGAAATTACTGACATATCTTAATTGTAGCCTGTCTCCTAAATATTTAGTCACTTTTTCCTGGAATGAACTTCTGCTTCACAAGTCTTCATTTTTGTTCATTTCTGGAAAGGAGGCATGCCTCTCTTAGCTGGTGTATAATGGAGATCTATTTCTTGGTTTCTCATGTTGCTAAGTGATCTTGTTTACTTTTTTGCCTTCATGATTTAAAAAAAAAAATTGTCCAAGTGGTTTTGAATTAGTGCTGTTGCTTGGATGGAAATCTCTAGATTTGACTCTGAGTCAACTATTGCATAAACTGTTTTCTACTGGCACATACCAGTAGTGCTACCTGGTATTTTGATAGCAAATCTGATTATTTTAATAACCTGAAGTATTAAATTATTAATTGACTGGCAGGGGATTGAGAAAGAATAGTGTGCTGCAGGGAATGATCAAACAGCATGGCAGTTCTTGGTTTTTACCAGGACTGGGAGGAGTTCTAGTGGCAAAGCAAATTGAGCAATATGTGCTCTACAGGTAGGCAAAAACTTTTGGCTGTTTCATAACACATGGCTTACTCTTGCCATCCGTGCTATTTCTTGAATATTGTCTGCCAGTGTTCTCTTTTTCCCAGTCTGTATCGATAGCTTTGCAAAGGCATTGTAGTTCGAAGATAAAGCTTGAAACTGATTTAGGCTATATCATTAAAAAGGAGCAAGGAGGCATTTAATATAATTTCATCTTTTACCCTACCCTTCCCCTTTTCTCATCATTGACTTTTGTTAAAGCAGTTTTAAATTGGACAGTGTTGTTATTTGCACATCTTCTTTCGTGGTGACCAAGAACAACAGCTTTTTACACAAGTTTACTGTTAACAATTGGGAATGTGCCTGAGCTGTGTCAACAAACAATTTTAATCTGGGAATATGAATAGAATCAATCTAGTATTTCTTGTTGGATTTCAAGGAGAAGTTTCTCATGTTAATGAAGAAAAGTTTGTTCAACAGGCAAAAAGTCATGTAGGTTTAGTTTTTGTACATGTATATGGCTATTATCATGAGAGGCATGGACACGTGGAAATGGCAACATTTCTTCGTTACTTCTCTATGGTTGCTTTGTCCTTTGTAGCCTGAGCTGTATTGTAATTACTAAAATGGTATCCTGGTTTTCCTTGTCTTTATGATCCTGTGAAATGGCTTGCTTGCAACTAAACTTACTGGCTGTGAAATATAAGAAAGTTAAAACTTTAAGTATGTGAACATTTTGAAAAGCTGGGGTGTCTGAAGACAGTGTCTTCTACTACTTCTAAGTTATTCTTTTATGCAGGTCTTACTTCTTGTCTTACTTTTGGGTTGATTTTCAATATGTTTGGTGTCTGAACCTGAGAAATGTGTATTCCATACTCGCTTGTGATAATCCAACCTCTGTAGCTTAAACCAGTAAACTTGGAGACCTTGAAATTATTCTTTATCTCAACTGCTTCATTAATTCTGTGTTTTGCAATTTCGTGTTGAGGACAATTGGTAGGTGTGTTTAAGATAAGTTAACAGTTTGGTGGTTCAGTGCATATTAAACACGAGAATAAGGCTACCTTACACTTCCAGAACATAGTGCTGTTTTGACAAATTTTTAACAGAAAAAGAAAGGGAGGGATTACTTAGATAATTGAAAAATGAGTAAAAGCAGAGATGAGGAGAAGGATTATGAAGGAAGGAGAGATTAGGGATTAAACAGAAGAAGGGAAAATAAGACAATTAGGAAAAGTCAACAAGAAAATGCAGTAATGTCAGTGGAAGCAAATAATCAGATAAGATATTATTTACCTGAGGGTTTTATTTGGCACTGTTGTCACAGTACCTGAACACATTTTATATATGATTGTGATAGTGAAGTAAATTGTGTCTGAGTGAGACTTCTTGCTTGAGTTGAGGGTGGCTTTTGGGGACACAGAGAAGGGTAAAGTCTAGAATGAGAAGGGGGTTCCCATGCTTTATAACTGCTTTACTTACTGTGAAAAGATGCTCTGAGAAGAGCTTTGCAGCACTTGAGGTTCTAGATTTACGTGTTTATTTTGTTCTGAGGTTGGTTGTTTTGTTTTCGTGGGTTTTTAAACTTTGTTTTTTTTCCCTGTGGAGGGCTCTTGTAGGTAGCTGTTTTGTACTGACAGGACTGTCAGTCTCTCTTGGTGACTCTTTTTGACTGACATTGCTGCAGAAGAGTGTGTGTTAGAGATATTCACTCTTTGCTCTTTGATCTTAAGTCTGCAGGGAAACATTATCTTATTTGGGAACATCTGTGGTAATATAAGGACACCAGACAAAAGGGAGGAGATACAGAAGAGGGAAAAGGAGGAAGAAAAATGTTTTCAACTTCTGCAAAATATTGCAAATTAAGGGGTGGATTCAGAAATTATTTGTAATCTCGAATACTTCAGGCAAAAATTTTAAAACTGTTTTAAAAATTACTTGTAGCGTAGAATGTGGGACTGTGTGCATGTGTGTTAATGGGCAGGACTGCACAGTCCTGGCAGAGGAATGTGTTAACTATGGGCTGACAACTTGTTTTTGAAAATTAAGCAGCTTGACTTCTAAAGTAAGACTACCTCAAGTGCATATTTTGGCAGGATTTTCCTGTGTGGTTTGCAGTGGTCTAGTATCTGTCCTAGTTCCTGAGACAGTGTCAGCCCTGAGGGACTGCTGGTCACAAATACAGTCTTTGTGCTGTACTAGGAGCGACTGGGAAGCTTAAATATAACTTTCTATCTGTTTTATAGCTATCTAGTATGCAAGTCAGTTTCTACATTGTCTTTCTGAATGCCACCTGTCTCTCTTCTGCTGTTATCTGCCATATTGACCTATGAGTGCCGCAAAAAGAAAATTATTTTGTGATTAGGATTGCTGTTAGGGTTGTTATGTAATTTATGAGCCATAAGGAATGTTGTGTACTAGTATCTATGGTATCAAGACATTCTAATGAGTCTGTAAAAATAGTATGGATGACCCTGGACAATAAGTTAAGATTGCTTATGAGGGGAAAAGCTAAAATGCTTTGGTTGACACTGGTGCCAAGAAGAGAAGATACACAAACTAGTGAATAGAGCAAAAATATCCCATCAGCACAATGTGGCTGAAGATTTCAAAGTGCACCAGTGGTTATTTTTTCTTTTAGTTCTAAAAAATGTGTATTCCCTCTTTTCTCCTAGTTGAAATGAATTAAATAAAAGCTTTTTATTTGAGGCAGTACTACAGAGTTGTTGATAGATGACCTTGAGTGCAGTATTGCCTAATGTTCTCTTCCTTTTTACAGAAAGATCCAGATTACCTGAAGCTCTGGTTGGATAGTTTTGTGTCTAGCTATGAACAGTTTCTGGATGTGGACTTTGAGAAGCTGCCAACGAGGTATGTAGAATTAGAGACCTGTTCATCTTTCCCTGATATCTGAAACAAACCTGGCTGAGAGCCCAGTCTTATTCAATGGCAGTGCTGCCTTTAAACAAAAGAAAGTTTTTTAGTTGTCAGGTGGCACTCCCATTCATTTGAAGGTCGCGTTGCGTTGGGTTGGGAATGATGAAACTAGGCAAATACTGGTATTTGCATTATGTTAGGAAATTGGAATGAGTACTTCTTGTTCTTGCTCATAGAAATATAATTGTTATTCCTTGTGTTCCTCAATTTTTTTTCAATAAGTATTCAAAGTTGACAAAGTTAAATGTTGCGCATGAAACAGTGTTTACTATCAGCATCAGCAGTGACAAGAGAAGCAAGGTGTAGGTAGAGAGTTTATAATTTTATTTCAGGAGTTGCTTTAAGATTACGGATAAGTGCAATGCTCAATGAAAGATCTGGGTATCTCAGGTGAAAACATGTTCAAATTAAAATACGTGCCAGTTATAGACTTGAGAGTGATTTCCTTGCATCCATGAAGACTTCAGGGTAAGAGTATTGCTGACTTCCCCCACATGTTGCTGACCAAAAGCTCCCACTTACAATTATGAGGGTCTATTGGAGCCTAATTTCAGTGTTCCATATTTAGTATTTTAAATGTGTATGCTATGTTATCATGATTGTGTTTTCATGTTTAACTTTGAAAACGAGGAGTGAAATCTTAGGCGTTGGATGTTTTCTCTTGTTTTGAGATGCTTGGATGAACTAGGGATTTTAAGAAAAACCAAATGTTAAAGGATTCAGACTTCATGAGAGCTGGTGTCGGTATTATAGCTGATACCACTAATGGTGTTTGAAGGCAAAGAATGGTGCTCCTTGCGTGATGGCTGCATTCCAAGCCCTGTTGAAATCAATGGAAATTCTTTAATGGGCTTTGGATCAGATCCTGTTTGAAGTGCAAGCGATAGCCTCAGCTGTTACAAGGAAATGAAGAATGCTGCAACTGGATCTCAGCAGATAAAACCTGGACTTCCCAGTTCTTTGTATTAAAATTTTCCTCAAAATGCCTATATGAGTGCAAAATATATAGTGCAACTACCAGTAAGCAAGACCTTCAAGTTAATTCTGTGCTCTTTCTGTAAATTTTATTTCTTTGTAGTGTCAAAAATGCATCTTACTATGTTTAGTTAAGGAAAAAAGTTTGTCCTTTGACACAGATTATCTTTAACATACTATTTATTGAAATATTAACACTGGAACAGAAGAATGTCTCGGTACTTTGATTTTAAGTTTTTTAAAATTTATTTGTACTCTGAGTTTAAGTGTTTTTTAGTGCCTATGTTCATGATTTTCGTGTTGGGTTTTTTTTCAGCAACATAAAGCTTAGTTATGTGGAACAGTAGCAGCATCTTCATTGTGATAAATGGTGATTTTAGTGAGTGGAAAAATAATGTGTGTTTTTCTGAGCTTAATGACAGGACTAGTGATTTAGTCTGGAAGAAGAGAACCATGTGGATTTAGACTCACTTGTGTAACAGATGTAAAGAGAAAGCATCAAAACAACACAGGGATGAAGGCAGATCATTCCTGTGCTTTTATGTCTGCATTAAAAAAACCATGGCAATCAGATACTAGAATTAAAAAGGAATTGCAGTTTCTGCCCATACTTGCATTTGTGATATAATCAGGCATGTGAAAAGTGGCATCTTTTTGGGCTTTGTCAATTTGTATTGCAGGCCTTTACATTGGGAAAACAGTAACACGGGGCCCGTGAAAAAGAGAAGTAGGTCAGTGTGGAACCACCAAATGCTGATTTCCGATCACTCCAGGGGCCACAGGACCCTGTGGACTCACTTTATTTTTTTTTTAACTGGATTCCTTATTAGATAACTAATTCTGTCTGTTGGTCTTTAAAAAAGTGTGATGCTAGCTAAAATGAGAAACTGACTGCACCCATTTTTTTTTTGTTTTTTTCCTTCTGTAAATCTTGGTATGTTTTACAGCTATATGCCTGAAAAACCTTGTACAGTGAAGGGCTAATGCCAGGAAATTTTGAGAAACTGTTTAGGGAGAAGGCTTGTACAGATTGCTGGACACAACTAACCTTTTGGAAGACAGACATGAAATTTCATGTCAATCTAAAACATATGTGGGGGTTTTTAGCATCCAAGAAAATACCAGTTAAGAAATGTAAAGATTCTATTACAGGTTTGGGTTGTTTTTTTGGTTTTTTTTTTCCTTCATGAAAGGACTCTTAATTGGCACTGTCACTTGCTGATTTAACTTATAGAGTTTTCTTTCTATAAATTAGAATATCTAATTTCCTGAAGTCTGCTTTGGAAGAGTGAAAGATGCTAAGCAGTACAGAATTAGGAAACCTCTAAATATAGTGTGTGAGTGTACCCAATATGATTTGACTGTATAAGTAGAGCTTATACAGTTATGCAGCTTATAGGCTTATACAGCTTCAGTTCTACCCCTATCTTTGTGCCTCTACTCTGTATGAAATGGCTCATTGATGGTGTTATTAATGCTTTTGCTGAAAAGGTGAATATAGCTATGCTAATGGTTTGATCAGTGGGCACAAAAGACCAGCACACCTGTCTGTTATTTCCCTCAAAATATGTATCCACGTCATATGTATTTACCATAAAAAGGATAAAACCTTTACCAGCTGGTGTGAGGATTTTTTTCTCCTCGTTGGAGAGGAACTCTTATTTGATTCAATACTTATAAAAATAACAGAGGCCTCTGGAGTGTTGTCATACCTTTTTTCTGCTTTTGGTTTGCATGATCTTGAAAGAAGGAGCTTAAAGGAAGCTCAAGCAAAGTACCATAGAAACAGTATTTTATTAACTAGCTGACTTGAAATCCACATAAAAATGATGCAGAAATCATGATAGGAATGCTGATGACATGGTTGTGTGATTACATGGGGATTGTTGAAAAGTAAAGCCTGGTTTGCTGCAGCAGTTTGTTCCCAAGTGCTTACCACTGGCAGAGGAGTTCCACTGTGTGTTTGTGCTGGAATAGGTGCATACAATGTGGAGGTGATTCAGTTCCCTTCCAGACACCTGACACAGTTGATATGGCTGCATAACCACGTTAACATAATGAAGAGAATTATAAATAAAAAGAACCCAAATTTGTCAAGTTCTTTCTCATATTTTTGAGGTAGGATAGCAGCAGTCAAATAACAATGTCAGATAGGGTATGTTTTTTTTAATACTATTTTTTTCCTTCATTTTGGAGTACTTACTTTAAACAGTGAGTCTGCTTGGGAAAAATTGGTACTACATGTCAACAAATTTAAATCTTTGTTTTAAATCGAAGTTTTTTTGGTGGTATGGTAGTAATTTGCTCTGGGGTGAAAACAAGCTTGATTATTTATCAATATTTACATTTATTTATATACTCTATAGTGTATTCATTTTGTGTAATTACAACTAGGATTTCTCATGCTGGTCTCACACATCTCTCCCAAATTCTCATGGGTCGTGCAACACACAGGCAACTACTGCAAAGAAAACATTCTTTGGGATGTGAGGCATGAAGGGTATGCTGTTTGCTCTCTTGTAAAGCATTTCATGATCTGACTGAAAAAGACTTGTTGGCCATTTTAGGGAATTAACTTCTGGAGATATGGCTTCAGCCGTCAAAAATTATGGTTTTCCTAATACTGAGAGGGAATTATCAGAATCTGAAATACAGAATTTGAATTATCAGATTGTGAGAAACCATGCTTGTAGTTCCAGAGTGTGGATCTGCCAGCATCTTGAGGGGTGAAGTAACTACCAGAGAAATTAAAATTTCTTTCTTTGCATTTGTGTTGGAAAAAAAGCAGTTGCTCTCAGCTCTCAGTTTTGTGGTTAGTGTATAAACTGTTGATATCAGTTTAGAGCCTAGGCTATAAAATTTGTGTTAAAACTCTCTGAATTCCACAATCTGAAAAGCAAATTGCACAACTGTGTGAAGAGGCAAGGGAATGAACAGTAGTTGATTGTCTAAGTATAGGTACCATTTGCTTTCTAGGATATGGGAGCTTTCTCTCACTTATACCTGTCCAGGTGTTTTGCTAAACTGTGTCTCTGATTTTCCCTCCTATAAAGGCTTCCTTTTCAGCATTAGAAGCTAAACCATGGATTGCTCCCCATTTTCCTTGAATAATAGTGGTTGTGTTGTATAGTTAGTCACTGCATTTCTGCACGTATTTTTTGTGTTTTTTCTTGCAAAGATGCAATGTATGTAGCAGATGTATTAGTGAGGTTTTGAGCTTGCTGAATCTTTTTGTTGTAATTTTCCTCTGGCTTTGGCCATGTTGAAGTTGAAGGCTTTTGTAAACTGTAAGGCTCGTGCTTGTGCCTTCCTTTTCCTGCATAGAGTTAGTAGAGGATGTGTCATGGTAAATAGCTGCTGCCAAAGGCTAGCTGTTTTTAGCATGTGCAACGATGGATAAACAGTTTTCATCCCAAAAAACGTTCTTACAGATCTGTAGACTTCTGTACTGTTACTGAAATGGGTTTCCTAATGGTTGTTTCTGGATCATTTTCTTACTTGGTTTTGGATCACTGGAAAAAAAATTAAACCTCAAATAAACCCATTCTTCATGTCTTGGTTCTCGTTACTGTGTTTCTAAAAATGTTCTAGTTTGCAGAAAACAATAGGCAAGATAATTTTGTATGGCTTTTTAAAATTTATGTGAGAACAACATGAGGTTTGCTGTGGATAAATACCAACTGGCTTCAATAACTATGTAATAATTGGCATCTCATTTATTTAGACACCTTTAATCTTCAATAGCAAGTTGAAAGTGTTCTTCCGAATATGTTTAGTTCTCATGTTTCATTCCACTGTGGCTGTCCCTGGGGATTTCCCAGGCCACCTGTTTACCTGAGGAAGATCATGCCATTTCTTTGTGGCAATTAAGGCAGCTCATTGCATGGAGGAGGATTTAGGAAGCCACTTAATGAATTTTAACACTTTTCTTTTTTTTTAATGTAGTTCATTGCTGGGGAAAAGAAAGCTCAAGCTGGTGTATTGCCACCAGACATTTCCTTGTGGTTCATTAGAAATTGTTTGTGATGTGTCAGCTGGGTGACCTTTCCCACAGAACTTCACTGGAACACTACATGAGTACATGGAAATCGATTGGCAGCTTGGCATTTGTATGATTAACAATTTTGTGTCTGGCTTTTTTCATTAGGGTGGATGACATTCCACCAGGAATATCGCTGCTTCCTGATAACATTCTTCAGGTCCTCAGGCTCCAGTTGCTACAGTGTGTCCAGAAAATGTCAGATGGCCTGGAAGAGCAGCAGCAGACTCTGTCACTTTTACTTGTGAAATTTTTTATCATCCTTTGCAGGTATTTGTTCTAATTGTTACCTCAGCAAGGCTATTGTTTTGTTTAAGAGATCTTGATGCAACCTATAAATATAGATTTTAATGACATATACAATGTGATTTGGTACCTTCCAGTAGATACAGAGAAATTACACTTCTCACTATCTTCAAAATAAAGGCAGAGGGAATAAAAGAGAGAGAGGAGAGCAGTGCAGTCATCTTAGCAATAATGTTTGCAAAAGGAGTAGGAGGGGATTAAACACTAAATTCCTTGTACCTGTAGAAGATAAACCTATGGGAATTCAAGATATGATGTACCTTGTATAAGAAATACTTTTAAAAGAAAAGATGCATTCTAACAAGTGTTAGTTATGAAATAACTTGAGAGAATTGTACAGGAAGAACTGTTTCACATTCTTAACATGTTTAAAATTCCATAAACAGCTTGTGAAACTTATTACACTCCTCATGCAGCTGATTTCCTTCTGAAACTTCTGCCTGATAGTGTAATTCTGTTGACACAAATGAATAAACTATTTTTAGGGATCTAGTCCACTCTATTTCTTCAGTTTGTGGTTGCAAAATGCTTTTAGAGAGAGGAAGGGGATAAAACATAATGGAGAATCTCCTTTACTGAGGAGTGTTTGAAGCAGCATTTTTGAATACTTTGGCTTGCCTTACCTCTGAAACAATACAAGAGCTGTATGGCAGTGTTTTAAGTATCCTGGAATATTGAATATAAGCTGAGTGGATGGTGGTAATGTGTTTCTGAATTGTGAGCTGGTGTCACCTTTACTTGCTGAAAAGTTCTCCTACATCATCACTTTGGTATCTGATCTTTTAAACGTCAAAACTGAGGAATTCTTAGTTGTTGTTGCTTTATTTTCTAAAATAATTTATTAGGTGTTTGTTTTGCTCCAGAGGATTTAAAGTGAATAAATGTTTCTAGGTAATGTTTCCTAAAGTTTTAGGAAGTGTATGTGCTAGTAAAGTGGAAGTTACTGTCTGTTATCAGATGCCATTTCTGAACTTTCTATTTAGGGTGTCCTGGGAATCTGCTTAACCTCTGAAACCCCAAATTCCAGATGGAATTGGCCTGTAGGAGAGTGACTTGAATCTTTCTTCCTGTTAGATGAAAACTTGTGAGCTCTGTAACAGTGACAGAAATAAACATTTAAGTATGTGCAGTCTTTTAGAGAGTATTTTTTGAAATGCTGGTATACTTTTGTATGAATATAGACAGAATGCTAAAACAAGCATTGTTTAAACTAGCTTCAAATAGTACACTGTGTACAATCTGTGGTTTTTATGTTGTCTTCACAGGAATTTGGCTAATGTGGAAGAGATTGGGATGTGTTCATACATTAACCATGTTATCACCATGACTACGTTGTACATTCAACAGGTACATGGTTAATAATTCGTGTCTGTATTTTTGCCATCTGATACCTCCTGCTTCTTTTTATGTGATCTGTTCTTTCAGTAGTAGTGTTATATGGGGAACAGTTTGTAGGCTCAGAACTGTTCTGGGGGAGATCTTTTATCAGATCAGATAAAAGATTAATTTTCAACTTTTGGAAATTTTCTGACCGTAGCTTTTTTTTTCTCCTCAGTTAAAAAGCAAAACAAAAGAAAAAGAAGTGGAGGATCAGACCCCCATAGAAGAATTTGTGAGACATGCATTGGCTTTCTGTGAAAGTCTGTACGATCCATATCGAAACTGGAGGCAGCGAATTGCAGGGTATGTGTGGACTAGCGTAGGATTGAAAATACTGTGGTTTATGAGAGCTTTAACCATGAAGCAATAGAATCACACTGCAGAAACGTGTTTTCTCAAACTGGATATGATTTAACTAACTTTCAAAAATTACAGTATTTTTACTGTTAATATAAAAGTTGAAAGAAAGTTAAATTTGAGGGTATATTAAGAGATGATTGGTTGTAACTGATCACCACAAAGGTGCTTACATTACTTTCTTCTTCCAAAAACTGGCCATTTTTCTAAACTAGTGGAACAAAGAAGCCAAAAGGAGTGTGGTGGGCAGACCTGCTTGAATTAGGCCAAAAGAAGTTACAGAAGTTCACAGTATAGATAAGTTAGATCTTTAAAAATAAGTTTATACATCCCTTTAATTTGACTGTGTGTTCCTTCCAGCCTAATGAACTCATAATAATGTTTTGTGCTCATTTAAAATTGCTTGGTCAAGAAATTTGGCAGTCTAGCTGGTTGCTTAGTTACAATAAACATGGACTAAATAAGAAGTTACTGGGTTTTTTTAATTTTATTTTAACTAAAACATTTTATAAAATGTTACATATTTTTAGGTGAAGACTGAATATGGGATTAGCTGTGATTCATGTTTTCAGGATGAAATACTGTTTCACTCTTCTCTTTCGTCCTGTAGGTGAAAGATAATTCCTGATTTATGGCAGCATTTTCTACTATGTCATATTATAATTCGATATTATATTTAATAAGTAAGTCATAACCAAAGGTATCATGTCTAATTTCTTTGGTGCATGTTTTTTTATGTAATTGCAGATGTTTCCTTAGTACAGTTGAAAGGAGCAGACAGAAGTATAAACCAGCTTCCCTCACTGTTGAGTTTGTCCCTTTCTTTTACCGTAAGTATCACTAACAGCCTGTTAAAAATAGTTTTCTTTAGAGGAATGAACTTAGTGAGCCCAAGTAACTTTCTCCTAAGCATGCCTGATAAATGTAAACATCCCTTACTTGCTTTCTGAGGCTGAATGAAGTGGGTTAGTTTGGTTGCTTATTTTTTGTACTTGTTCTTTGCTCCGAGCATCACTATTTTGCCATTCCTGCTCATCTTAGAAAGCCTTTTTCTTTATTTCTAGACTTTCAGTGCCTAATGTGGTTTGATAGGGTTAATTCTGTGAGTTGCCAACTTTTCCTTTTATTGTGTTACATAGTGATTGCACATGAGATCCCCATAGTAACTGTGCTGATAAGTCTCATGGAAGAATAATCTTAGGAGAGTGTTCATGCACATCGGTCTCTTTAATATGATTTAACAGCTAGAAAAAATGAAACTCTGTGCCATTCAACTAGCAAATGCTCTTTGGCCTCGGGTTTGGGAAACAATTTTCCCTCTGGTTAGGTCATTAAATATCATGATGGCTACTTCGGAATTCTTACCATTTCAGATTACCATTCTCTTACCATTCCAGATTGTTTGTGTTGTAGAGAAGACTTACATGTCCATATTCTGTACTTAAATCTCGAGAATGTGTGATGCCCAGGTAGTTTGCCAGTTTTGCATATCAAAGTGATTGTGCCTACAGAATTGAAGCAGCAGGAATAAGCTGGAGGGCTGGGCAGTGAAGGAGTGAAATCAGCCCTTTTTGCAGCTATCCATTAACTTAGTTTTAATTGAAAATTTAAAAAAGGTTCTATTTGTGGAGTGGACCATTTATGAATTTGATTTTTCTAAGTTTGACTCACAGTTCCTGTTTCTTGGGATTCCATTGCTGTGTACAAAAAATAAGATAGCTGCCAAGAAGACCAAATTGTTGCTGCCAGTAAAATGCCCTGATTGACATGCCAGGGCACTGGAAACCCGCTCTAAAGGCTACTACTGAGGAATGTCATTTGTAGGTTCTCTCCTCTCCATTCAGTGCATTGCTCTGTGGTTCCTCCTGAGTCTCTTAAATGTCATAAAATGTGACCGAGCTAGAAGTGTGCTAATTAGCCAGCAGATACTCATCTGCTTGTTGGCCAACTGGCAGAAAGGACAGAGTAAGAAACTGCTGAGCATGTGCCTTAAGCATTCTGCCATGCCAGGACTAATTTGAGGGGGCTAATTTGCATGGTTTCAGTCTACCCAGCCTAATGATTTATTCACAGAGCTAGCTACTGCTCTTTTCAATTTGTCTGAGGTTCTACAAATATCCAGAGGCTATAAGTCAAGGAGTGGTGGTACTAGCTCACTAATAGAGAAATTATGTAAGTAAGGTTTGTTCTGTTTGGCAAACAGATCGGAAAAATAGCTCTGCAATCTTCTTTTAAAAGAGGCTTAGACATTCAGTAGTTAATCAGAAATCTTACTTGCCAATAAGTGGTATTTCCAAAAATAATCCTTGTAGTTTCTTGCTGTTGTGTTAGGTCTAGCATTATTGCTGTGACAACAATATGCAGGTTATATCTATTGCTAAGAAGAGTTCCTGAGGCTGTCTGGGACTAATTTCTATCAGATATAGCAAGAGAAGAGATACAGGTTAGTTGTCACTACTGCTGGATAGTTGAAATTACTGCTAAGATGGTTACACATCTGCACAGGATTGTCTGGCAGTCTGCCTTCAAGTCAGCTCAGGGACTGTTTTTTTAAGCTACCTGCACTGCATATGGCATCAGACTTTTCATAGCAAAATTTCTCTGAGCTTTGTCATGCTTGATAACTGACTGTGTGTTAGAATGTCCTTCTGTTTCTCATTAGTATGGACAAAATGGGCTCATTTTTACATTATGAATCAAGAGCAAAGGTTGTGTGTTTATAGTTCTGTCGGCTGGCACGGGGAGTTTATGCAAACTGAAGGTGTGGCCCTGTGAATTCCTGATAAATGTGGAATGTTATGGTACTTTGATAATGGTGGAATTGGCATGTTTGTGTCTGAGTTATGTAGAACAAAGTGGAGATGATACAGTTGAAATTTTTTTAAATTTGTATAATGATAGGGAATAGAGGAGGGTTTTTTATTATTTGTTGGTGGCTTTCTTTTTGAGGAAAATCTCCTTTTTATTTAATCAGAATGCTTTCAAGAAAGTGAACATCTCAAGGAAAGCCTAAAATGTTGCCTGCTGCATCTCTTTGGAGCTATTGTTGCTGGTGGTCAGGTAAGGATAAACTCAACTTTTCAGCTGCTGGAACCTCCAAATGCTTGTTCCTTGTTTAAGACTTTTAAATACTCCATAACTTGTAAATGAGAATAATTTATTATCCATGATTAATTCTTTTTGTCTTAGGAATTTTGGGATCATTCTGGGTAATAATACCTAAATGCTAAAAGCTGGGTCCCAATTTCAAGTAACTGTAGAAGTTTGCTGTTCAGAACAACTACATGTTCGTATGAACTTACTGTAATATTTTAAAGAAAAAATAGGCATAACTAGATTAGGAATTTTCACCTGCAAAGATGAAAGTTTTGTGTTCATGTGCATGAAATTGATCTAGTTTACTTCCCAGTGCTGAAAGTAAGCTGTTTTCAGTAGGAGGCATGGGGCCTTTACAGCTTGGAAGCAGTTTAAAGTCTTTGAAAGACTATGAGGAAAAGAGGGTATTCATCAGCAGCAAAGCCAGCATCCACTTTCTCACCTGACTTCTGTAATGTCCTGCTTAGCCTGGTCACAAGCAGCTGCTACTTCTGATGGTCTTGAAGAGAGAGTGTTTTTGAAGGTTGCCAGGGAGGTGCAAAGCCAGGCTCTGCTCCCTTGGAGAAGGCAAATGGAGTTTCAGCAGGATGGCCAGCAGTAGCTGACCTGACTGGCCAAGGGTGTGATCTCACTATACCCAGACAGAGTGATGGGAGCAGGTGTGGTGGCTGGAACCAGGATCAACCAGCCCAGCCCACTGGACAAGTCTGTAGTGATAAAGCCTAAAGTCAAGCCAGGAAGTCTGGTCAGCACAGCAGAGTAAGAATTTGCTTTCCTGCTGGTAACTAGAGTCAGGCAAGAGGCCAGTGGTTGCCAGCCCCACCATAGCCATGAGGCAGGGCTAAGGTCAAGCTGCAGTCAAGTCAGTGGGTCAGGTTCAAGACATGACATGGCCATGGCTGCAGTATAGACCGAACAAGTTAAGGGTTGAGAGCCAAAACTTGAATGCAGCTCCCTACAGAGGGCAAGGAGTCCCTGACAGGGCTTCTCAAAGCTCACCACAAGCCTGGGTTCCTGTGCCTGAGCCTATGCATCAGGCCCCCAGGAAGAAATGTGGGGAAAATGCATTCAGGGCTCAGGCAAAAGTTTGCTAATTTTTAAGTTCTTGTGATGTGTTCTAAAGTATCATGAGTCTCATAATCTAAAATGAAAACTCAGGTGAAGGTCTGCCTCAAATTAGCAGTTTCAGGTCTACCTTAAAAAATTTTATGACATGTCTTTAAATCATATTTCCTTTTCTATATAAGCATTCCCTTTGAAAAAGAGAGCCTATTTAAGTGAACAAGATGGGATGCATTTCATCTGTAGCTATCAGCATAATCCAAATTGAATGTTTCTTAGTTGTTTGACAACTACACAACATTAGTAGATATAATAATGCATATTGCATGGTTCAGATAACTCAAGTAGACACAACTGGTTTGAAGAGGCTTTAATTCTTCTAAATTTATTTTCCTTAATAATTTTTTGCCTTAATGGGTTTCAGAGGAATGCTCTTCAAGCAGTGTCTCCTGCCACCATGGAAGTCTTGATGCGTGTTTTAGCAGACTGTGACAACTGGGATGACAGAAACCCTGAGGAAGTGAGCAGGAAGGCAGAGCTGACTCTGAAGTGCCTGACAGAAGTTGTCCATATCCTCCTAACCAGCAGTTCTGACCAGCGCCAAGTTGAGACAAGTACAATATTGGAGAACTATTTCAAGTTGCTTAATTCAGACCATTCAGCCTTACCTAATCCAAGGCGATGCAGGCAGTGGGAGAGCAGATTCATAGCACTACAGGTCCAAATGCTGAGTGAGTACACAGTTCCTTTCAATATTTCTTGACTATAACTCTGAAACAAAAAATACTGACTTGACTACACGATTGAAAAATTTCTAAGATTTCTTAGATATTTCTTGTTTAATCATTTACTTATAAAAAACCCAGAAGAAACCATATCAGATTGCTACCATTTAACCAGAGTGTCAAGATTCATAGACTGAAAGTCTCCATTAAAACAGAAAAACTTGGCTAGGCAAGAAGTGACACTTACCAGAACCTTAGCAATTGCAGAATAAAATTGTTCTGTAGTAAAATAGCCATGTGGTGCTGTTTTGTGATAGTTTGATTTTCAAATGGCATTGTTGTAAACATTGGCTTAAAGTAATAGTCTGAAAGAGTTGGGTATAAGTTTTTGGGTTAGAATTCAGGGGTTTGATTTTTTTTTTTTCCATTTTGATGTTCAGCATGGGGAAATAAGGGTGTTTCTTTTCCCATACTTCCAAGAAAACTTGGGAGTAGTACTGTGGCCATGGAGAATGCTTACAGTATAAGACTGGTGTAGAATGCAGAGTAATTGCTTGTTGAGGAAACAAATATTCACGTGCTCTAAAGAAAAGGTAATGCTGCTTATGTACTCACAATTGGCCGTGACTTGAAACAGAGCCCCAAAGCAGTCAAAGATATTAACTAGCTGAAATTTCTCCATAATATCAGTCTGTGGTAATTTTTTCAGTGTCAAAATTAGCTTTAGGCCTATTGATTTGTTCTTAAATGCATATCATTCTTGATCAAAAAGGCAGAGCGTGTGATTTGTCTAATTTTTTCCTGATTGTATTGTGGAACGTGCAGGAAAAAATGTTTGCTGGATTTGGGAAGTGTTTTGTCTTTGATGCCAGTTCTGTTTTGATTTTGTAGATACCATCACAGCCATGTTAGACTGCACAGATAGGCCTGTTCTGCAGGCAATTTTCCTCAATAGTAACTGCTTTGAGCATCTCATTCGACTGTTGCAGAACTGCAAGGTAAGTTTTCCCTTACCAGCTTATTTTTAACAAACCCTGCCTTGTATTATTACTAATGAAGTAGAGGTGTCTTGTGGTTGAAGAAATGAATACTTACTTTGAGTCCTGAGCAAAACACCTTTAGCTACTCAGTCTCTAAAATCTATTATGAAGCTGTATCTTTGAATCACTGCTGAATCTTTTCTTACCTATTAAAGTCTCTCAGATGTCAGACTTTGAACTGAGCACAATGCTCTCTAACAGTATGTCTGATTAAAAAAATCAATCACCCGTGCCTTTTTATTTGTTTTTTTTTGTGGAGTTTTGTTTTTTTGTTGTTTTTTATATTCTATCATTGGATTGCTAGGAAATCACTTAACAGCTGCTGCCAGATGGAGGTCTGAATTCTAATTTCAGAGAAATGTTTTTCCATTAAATAAAATCTTTCTGGTGTGCCACTGTAAGTGTTTCAAAATATTTGAGTCCTGTGTGTGGTTGACATAAAACATCAGCTCAAGCTGTTAAAAATGTTCCTTTTCTACATAGGATATAGGGTTTCATCTCAACCACAAATGGTCATAATTTGCAAACTTCCACTGATTGCACTGATTTCATTTTTCCCTATGTAAAAGAACACAGATATGATGTAACTCTGCACAGTTTTATCTCTCTTTTTGTGATATGTTAGTGACATAGTTGTTTTGAGCTCTTCTGATGCTCATGTAGATAATGTAGGCTAGCTGTGCAATTTATTTCTAATCCATTTAGATTTTGGATTAGAATGTATTTCAGTGCAATGGTGTATTAAAAATAAGTGTGTTTGGATTATGTCTTAATTGTAATTATAATCAGTGGCAGAATGCCAACTGACTTGAAGTGTTTTGAATAGTCTGTAATTTTATTATCTCCTTCTGAAAATGCATTGTTTGACCTTTCCATTCTTCTCTGTGTTTGGGAATCTCTGCCTATTTTTGTACTAACCTTGTACTCTAGAAGAAACTCCTTTTTTAGTTTCTTCTAAAATCATCAACAGCGTGATGTTTACCTCTTCATGGAGACTCTTAGCTGTGTTCCTGCACTCATAAACAAATAGAATTTAAAAAAGCAGGAACAGCTGCTCTATTTTTTTCTTGCAGCTTGCTGTTTTTATTTTTATTCTGCCTGTTTGTTTCAATATATGGTCTTTTAAGGTTTTTTCCAGGGATACAGTCTCACATATCACTGTGTTGTTTAGAGATGAATGCTGACAGTTTGGTACACAGTGTGCTTTTTTAGCCTTTTGCAGGCAAAATACCCCCACAGATGAGAAGTGGGAGAGATGGCAGCAGGGCAGGTGTTGCAGTATATTTGTACTTGCAAATATACTGTGTCTCCATGCAAAGATTGATTTAGCTGTGGGATTAGGATTTTTCCTTATTAGCTGGAGGTGGAGACCCTAGTTCTAGATTTTACTCCTTCATTTGTGAAAATTTCTACTGGGTTCCTAAGCAAGCCGTGTGTGGAAAGCATGTTCTGCATCTCTGCAGAGAGCATGAGAGTCCATGCACAGTCTGAAACTCAGGAAGCTATTGGATCTTCTGCAGACTTGAAATGCAAGTAATTTCTATGAAAAGGAGGGGTAAAGAAGATCCATACCACTATTTCTGCTATAGGTATCCCAAAGAACTTGAGGTGTTCAAGTGTTCAAAGTTGTATTTCTACTCATACTTCCTAGTCATTTGCAGTATAACAATATTCTAAGATGTAATTTTTTTTTTTTCCAAATTTGCTGGTTTTAAGGCTCATGGGCAAACTGTCTTTTCTTAGCTATGCTTTAGGGTTACAGATCTATACAAAAGCTTTTCAAAACTGCTTGGTTAAGTTTTGATCATCTGAATGTTGCTTTTTGCCTGTGATATCCAAAAAGAGGGACTGTAATTTAGAGGTATCAGGAAGTGCTTATTCTGTACTGAGAGTCATTTAACAAACTGGTTTGTCAGTGCTGAATCTTTTCTCATCTATTTAACTGTCTCAGAGGTCAGACTTTGAGCAAAGCACAATGACCTCTAACATTGTCTGATTAAAAGAAGACAATGTGTTTTTGGACAGCCTTTAAATTGAAAGATTAAAACCATGTAGACATTGTATAAAGAAATCTATTTTTCCTTTTCGTATGCCTTATGAGAAATGAAGTTACTCATACCAAAAGTTTGATGGACTCTTTATTTTTGCATTGTCTGTATTTGCTTTTGTTTAATGTTCTTATTCTTGCTAATGTTATAGTCCTCTGAGACACATTATAGTTACTCTGCATTGTTAAGTGCTCTTGACTGTGATGTACCTTTCAAAGTGTTTCTAACGATGTGCTTCCACACCTATGTAAGTCAAAGTAATATCTTGAGTGTTGTCCTTTGTTTTGCCCTAGTTTATGGAAGTCGATTTCTCAGGTTGTTCCTCTTCAGGGAGACTAAGCTAGCAGATAATGGAACAAAATCTGTGTGTGGGGGGGAAAAGAAATGCTTAGGTTTCACCCACTAAAGGGAAGTGTTTTTCTTATTTTAAAAGGGGCTTTTAAAACGTTTTGATTGTGGCTTTTTTTAGTACCTCAATAGAATCTTAAAACAGAAGGAGGTAAATTTTAGTTCTGATTAAGTTACAGCTAAATTTGGCACGCCAGTTGACTGCAATTGGTTATGAATTTAGGTGCGTTAGAAACTGTTAAATTCAAGTACTCACCAGGAATTTAGCTAGTGAACACAGAACAGTTCCTTAGCTGAAGATGCAGTATAGATGTATGTTTGATTTAAAGCTATTTGCAACCTGATTCTTAGGATGATGGCGGAGATATTTTTCCCTTCTTCCTGTCCCAAAGAGTGTGTGCCCCAGAAATTCTGCTACTGTGCTGCTTGAAGATGAAAATATTCTGTCTAGATATCTTCAGCTTTCACCTAGGGTGAAACATAAGTGGAAAATGGTGAAACATCTGTATTCATTTCCTTGTTAATGCCCCACTCTTGTCTGTATTTCTTGCAAGCAAATTTCTTAGAACTCTGTCATGTTGCATATGATGAATGAAATCACAGTTGCTAAGCCAGAGATGAGTATAAATTCCAGATAAATCTCTTTGTCTCAGTGATTGCATTTTTTTTTGAGAAAAAAGTAATTACTCTAGCAAAAATACAGTGTAATCTTCAGTATTTTAAGAATTAACAGAAGACTAATACTAATGGATGATTGTCTTACCAGTGTGAGAAAGCTTTATTTTTTCCCTTTTTTTTTCCCCCCTTTTTTGTTTTTGTATGTGAAATACAAATCTAAGGCAGCCTCCACAGATTTGGCTGCAGGTAACTGTTTAATGCAATTATTTCCATTATTCTTGTCTCTGTTTCTAACAGCTGTTTTTAAATGCTAACAATAAAGTGGCAGACAAGAGTGAGAAAGACCTTACCAACAAATTACTGACAGAAATGAATCAGGACCAGGTACCTACCTAAATTGTATTTTGCTTCATTTGAAGTCAAGACACAATCACAGGAAAATTGATTCCTGTGCTTCACCTTAACCATCCTCCTTAAGCCTTTCTGCAGCAAGATGAACTTAGGATGCTGCACAGATCAGGATTTCCTGTCTCTGGAAAATGATTTTTGTGAATAACAGATTGAATTCAGCCTATGTTTTATTCATCTGCCTCAAACTGCAGATATTGGCAATAGAATGAGCATCAGTTACGCTTCTTTTAAGGAAAAGGTGAAGTACATGAATGGGATCTAAATTAATTCTCTCAACCTGGTGGTGATTCTTTTTCCCCTCCTTTTCTTCTTTTTTGCTCTTTGTCTCAGCACTGTGGTGTTTTGGATTCTGGGGCCTTGTTTGTGAATCTCAATGGTTGTGTTTTGTGTCCTGATTCTTTGCTTGTCATCAAGAGCAGATGTTCACAAAACAATGGACAGGCTGAATCAGGGAGGTAGGAATAGCCTGCTGCTTCACTTTTCCCAAATACCGTGGAAAGTTTCAAATGCAAATTTTTGTTTTAATTTTATAGTAGAATTATTTGTACTGATTAAAAATGTAAAAAAAGTGCTGAATACAAGGGATGGTTATTTACAATTGCGATTTTTAGCTAATAGCTTTGGCTTTTTTGGACACAGCACAACGCTCTAACTGCATGTGAATGTTTCTTCACATCTATTAGTCTCTTCTGCTACTTGACATTCCACTTTCAAAATATCTCTAAGGTGCACATATTATTTCAGAGATGATGAAACAGTATGTTTGTTTGCACAGTGTTGCTAATTAGGTTTGCTGATGGATGCAAAGAGTACTCCAACATTTTTGTTCTTAAAACCATCATAGAAATAGCAACATAAACAAGAATTATAGTAAAAAACCTCAGAAGATGATTTAAATTGGAGAGAGAGGTGTTGAATCAATGCGATGAGGCTATGGGTGAGGAAGCCACCTAACTGTGCTGGTGTGACATATCTCTTATACTTCAGGGGTGTGTCTGTGCTGCTTTGCTTTGCAGGGCCTTGGATGGAAAATAAGTCACTTTATGTGAACAGCAGATGCTGATTTTCCAGCAGCACACGCACACACCCTGTGAGAGATTTCCTAATTGTTTTCCTCCCTCCCTCTTGAGGTTGTCCATTAGACGCATGAGGAAAACTTGTTTGTCCATCAGAATATTTGAGGTGCAGTTTGTGTTGCGAATGCTTCTCTCTTCTTGAAGTCTGTGGTTAGTTGTCTACTGTCATGTAATTCCTTGTAGGCTGTGGGGTTTGAAGTTTTGACTGGTGGGGAGATGATTTTTGAAGCATGCTGCCAAACTCTTGGTTTCCCTCCTGGCAGGAGGGCACAGCACGGATTTTGGAGTTGAGCTGTCTTTGCATGTTTTTATATGACTTCTGTACCTGCTCCTTTCAGGTGTTTCAGGGACACCTGGACTCCTTGGCAGTATCAACCATTCAAGCCCTCACAGCAGTAATGCACAAGTCTCCAGCTGCAAAGGTAACAGTGTCCATGCAGGGGACTGTTCTCAGATTCTTGATCTTGTTTCCAGCTAGTGTTTTTACCACAATACCTTGATGGATCTTGCTAATGGAGATGAGCAGATTGTGGTCACACATTCATGCCAGATAGGAATAGCTGATTAGCATTCCTTATCCCTTTTTATGAGTCTAATGGCTGGACCCTGAGTTATCTTTCTGCTGAAACTGGAAGATCTGATTATGATGGCGGTTGGAACCTCTGCAGAGGAAGTGCATGGTTACTTGTCCCATGGATATGTAGGGTAGACTCAGTGGGTATTTACAGGAATTCTCAGGCAACTGTTTGCATTGTAGTTTTTATGTGGCTTTAAACTAAGCCAAGACAGTATTGCTGTCCAGATGGTGGTCATACCATTGCCCTGTGCCCTTCCTTGGTAGTTATTCTTGGATTTAGTAAATGGATGGGTTGTAGTTAGTTTGTGGTTCTGACTGGAAGCTAAACCCATGGAACAATAGTATATTTATTCCTGGATTGGTGGGTTCATTAAATTTAACCCTCGGCTGAGTGATTCCCTAGACTTGGCACAGTTAAAGGGATTTGACTCTGCACTGGAGGATAAAGGAAGAGTGGGAATCGTTTATTTTTTGCTACTTGCAGTACAGCCTAAGGGAGAGACAACAGGTTCTGTTATGCTCCTCCAGAGCATTACTGAAAGTGTTAATTTCTCCACTGACTCTGGAAAGCCTGGGAAGTTTTTTTCCTCGTAAAATAAATTAGTTTTCAGGAAAACTTCCTTGGAACACTTTTCTAATTTTTTAAAGTTTTTAGGACAGGTGGTTTTTAATCCGGTCCAGGAAAACCTTTTACTGAAAGATTAAGATTTGAATACTTCTGCATTTCAGTGTAAACATTTCATGCTATAGTTTGCACTAAAAAGATGAAAAATGAAGCTGTTTGTTCTTTGTGATATTATTAACATTTTGATTATACCAAAGTAGTTATATTCTTTTATAGATAATTAATAAAATACAACTTTGAACTTTTGTTTATCCGTGTGGTGCAGTGAAATGCTTCTCATCTGCAGTATTCTAGAGACAGTGGAATGAGCAGGTTATTAAAAATAGATTTTTAGCCTGTAATTATTACATTCTAATTATTACGTGTCTAATACTGCATTAAATTGTCTTAAAAGTTGCTTGTCTACCTGTTGCAGTAGACAAGCAGTTTTTGTCCATTTTCCTTGTTAGTGAGACTGGAATTTTTATCCTCAGGAGGTCTTCAAGGAGAGGATTGGGTATGCGCACATATATGAGGTACTAAAATCACTGGGTCAGCCATCACGGGAATTGCTGGAAGAACTCATGAATATGGTGAGCTGTGCTTGCTTTGGAGCAGAAATGCTTACATCTTTCAACAGTACTTCTGGCTCTGTCTTATTGTATTTCATATCTGAGTTCTCTGCTGTTTTTCAGGCTGTTGAAGGTGACCACATGGCTGTTGGGATACTAGGCATTAGTAATGTCCAGCCCTTATTGCTGCTCATCCAGTGGCTTCCAGAACTAGAATCACACGAGCTGCAGATTTTCATCTCCAACTGGTTGAGGCGAATCTGCTGTATTGACAGACAGAGCCGTGCCACATGCGTCAATGCAAACATGGTCATCCGTATCATCGAGACCCTCAACTCCCACTCGCTGCTCCACGGCACTTGTGCGGAGAACCTGATTGCGCTGCTGGGCTCCCTGGGGAGCCAGTCCATGGGCTCAGAGGAGCTGCTGCAGCTGGTGCGGCTGCTGCGGCCGGAGGAGGCGCGGGGCGCTCACCCGTACGTGGTGCCGGTGATGCGCGCGCTGCTGGCCATGGCGCGGAAGCAGGGCCTGGCCAGCGCCCTGCAGTACTTCAACCTGCACCACAGCATGGCCGGCATCACCCTGCCCACCATCCACAGGTGGCCGGGCTCTGCCTTCTCCTTCAATGCCTGGCTCTGCCTTGACCAGGACCGGGTGGAGCCTGGCACCACGGGCAAAAGCGGCAAGAGGAAGCAGCTCTACAGGTACAGTTACTGTAACTGCTACACCCTACAGATGTAGGCCATCTGTGCCATATGGTACCCTATGACATGTGGTGCTTCTGCTTATCTTCATCTAAGGCAGTACTTAGTGCTTAGTCTGGGAAAGGGAGAGCTTTCATCTGCCACCAGAGCCAAGTTCTGTTGCAGAAATAATGTGTAGTTTCTCCTTTGTAATGTCATCTACAGTTTCAACATCCATAACTACAAATTGTGGTAAGGTTCATTGCTTAAACAAAACAACATTAAAAACCAAAACCCAATCCCTCCAACCCTCCAGCCAAAACCAGAACAGCCTTCAGGCAGTTTGTTGTAAAGGTAATGAACTCTGGATTTGTATAAGAGCACAAGTGAGAAGGCATCTTCATGGTGCTTAAATAGGGCATATTGAGATGAATTTTCTTGATATAATTTAACTTTCTGGGTACTAACAGAAGCAAACAAAACATCTTTTTATTCCTTCGTTCTTTTTTTTTTCAATGAGAGGACTAACAGACAGTCACATAGTAAATATTGGACCACCACCTAACAACTTGAGTGGATTTCTTTTTAATGGACGTATTGTTATGTGGTAGTTTTGATGAAGCAAGTCCTTGATTGTGTGTCTTTTGTAGCTTTTTTACAGCAAGTGGTATGGGGTTTGAAGCCTTTATTACGTGCTCGGGGGTATTGGTGGTTGCAGTGTGCACGAAGAGGGAATATGCAACAGTGATGCTGCCTGACCATTGCTTTTTTGACTCTCTCTGGGTAAGATTTTATACTGACAAACAGTTTGTTCAGGATTGTATTGTTAGCTCAGAAGCCAAAGTTATGGGCTTTTTTTATAATTTTACAAATAGTCTGTTTTATATTGCAGTAATTCATTGCATAAGAGCAGATTTAATCTCAAATAATGCAAGCAATTTTCACATAGATTGGTTTTTAATTCAACTAACTTATGCTTGTGTATTAGGCATTTTTTGTTGATTAAGCTTGTTACAGCATTAGAGATTTTTTTATATTAAATTAAAACAAGCATAGTTGGCCGTCATGCTATGTGAATAAATTAGCTGTGGTTCTGTTTCTGCCTTACCCTTTTCTATTCCTATACTTGAGAACTGATGTGCATTACTATGAAAGAGCTGTGTCTTTCTCTTCAAAAACCTGTTTATATGTAAACATTGCGTTTACTATTTTAAAATGGAAGTAGCAGGTGGTGGTCTTATATTCTTGTTGATGCTTTGGATTTATTTTCTTAAGTGCTTTCCTCACCAGCTGTGTAGAGATAAAGTTAAATAGTTTTGTATAGTAATTTCACTGCTCTTAATAATGACTTAATTATTTTTTATTGCTTAACCAGCACAACATAACTATTGTTCACGTGCCTGGGAAGAGGCCCTTTGGTCAGAGCCTTGTGTATATCTATGTCAATGGACAGCAGAAGGTCTCTGCCCCGCTTCGATTCCCTGCTATGAATGAAGTAAGTTCCTTTCTGAGCCATACCCTGGTAGGATGAGCTCTCATATAACAATGAGAGTTCAGACTGTTGCTAATGATGTTCAGCTTCGGATACTGTCCAGAATATCATTTTGGAGTGTAACTAATCATTAAGTAATGCTTGTTTAGTCATTTCAGTTCAAAAACAAAACAAAAAACTCTACCAGATGACATTGATTAAATAGTGACGTTTTCCTCAAAATAATTGCCTGACCATATTGACATAATTTATGATGACATCATAATAAATGGCAGCTCTACTAGTAGGATTGATGTAACTACTCAATGAGGAATATTCCTTGTAATTTTCAGTATTTTCATATATTTTTACTTGCATTTTTTGAATGTTTCCTTGATAAGCTATTCCTTATTCCTTTGGTAACTGAATAATCACTTTACATGCAGTTAATCTAACCATTTTGGATGTGTACACATTTAGTAATACACTAGCCATCAAAATGAGTGTATGTCATGTTTAATTTCCTCTGTAAGCTTTGTTCATTCCTTCTGGGGAACAAATTTATATTAAACCGAGCTACAACACCCAACATTCTTCCCTCTCTTCTAACTTCTAATTTGATATTTTTTAAGTATGTTGAGAAAATAGTTAAGTTGGATGCTGTACTGGTAAAATCAGTACAAAACTAGTAAACTGCTGTACTGGTAAAATCAGTAAAAACGAGACTAAATGTTTTCATTTCAAGATTGAACTCTGGTTTTTGACCTATCTGTAAAATAAACATTGTAAATCTCAAGGTGACTAGAAGTAGGGCAAGTAACCTTACCATGAGAGCATCTGTTTGAGTCTACTAACTGATATGAGAAATGTACAGTAGCAGATATGCTGGGCTAGTATTTTGAAATATAATCCAGAAGAGGAGTATTTACAAAGGTGTGTCGGTAGCACTGTCCTTCCTGGCTGTGCTTCTGCCAGAGGTCATGCAGCACTTGAGGTAACCAAATTGCTCTTAGTTGGAAAAAGGGTGTTCTCAGCTATTATGAGAAGTATATGCTCTGTTTTTTGGCATACTGTGATGGATTGCTTGTTTTTCAAAGTTTGACAGAACTTGTTGCTTGCAGTTTCATTTATTTAGTTCAGATTTGCTAGATGCAGTCTTCAGATTTCGAGCTTAGATTTACAGTATGTGTTTTGTTTTCTTTCTTCCATGTATGACTCTCCAGTCTTTTACTTCTTGCTGCATTGGTTCAGCTGGTCAAAGAACAACAACTCCTCCTCCATCTCAGATCCCAGATCCACCTTTTTCCTCCCCAGTTATGCCCCATCGGACATCGCTGGGGGGCATTCTCGCTACAGGAAATTGGGGTGGGGTGCTTGGAAAACCAGAGTTCATCACCAAAATGATCTCAGCAGGGACTCAGGACAGTGAATGGGGGTGTCCAACATCTTTGGAGGGCCAACTTGGATCAGTTATTGTCTTTCATGAAGCACTGCAACCTTCTCAGGTGAAAGCATTATATTTAGCAGGTGAGTGGTGGTTGTACTGGTTTTAGCGAAATAAAAGGAATGAGTTATGAATAAGACCCCACTAAGCTCTGCTCTGCACACACATAATGAAGAACTTACGATCTAGAAGAACTGCAGAGCTGACCTAAGTGATAGGGCTTTAAAGCAAATAAGCTTAGCATTTAATAAGTAGGTTATGATGTTTGATTTTAAAATGTTACATTTGCATAAGCTCATCTGCTTATCGTATGTGTAGACCTGCAAAATCAAAATGTTAGGTAATAATTTCACTTGTAAATTCTGAATTTTTACTACTGTTTGCCTGCATGTGTTTATAATTGAGACTCTTTAAAGGTATTGCCCTTATTCGTTAGGCCACTTAAAGGTGATTTATGCTTGAGGATTTTTCCATAAGAATCAATAATTAAGTGGTCATTTTAAAGAAAGTACTCTGAAAGCTATGTTGTAGAGTTCAAAGCGTGAAAGGCATTAAGTTCCATAATGACTCAAGGTTGTTACAGATTGGCATTAAAACACTTGCATCGTTTAAAGGAGATATTATGCATTGCTAAACAAAACCATCTTGAAGGTTACTAATTTTCTGGGCATTTAGGCTTGATGACAGAAATTAGTGACAGATATGAGATAGGTATTTGTAAAGACAAACATGAGAGCTGTTTGAAGGTATAAAAATACCTCTTCATTTTGTAGTTTAGCTTTTCATGTAGAATGTGTTCCTTTTTAAGCAGACCCTCAGAAATGAATGATTTAAGTCACAGAAACTCTGCTTCAAAGCATGTCTCAAATAGGTACGGTTCAAAATGTCCTATTTGTTCTTCCAACAAGTTTGGTAATAAAAAATTTGTAAAGGGCAACATTAATGACTAGTGGACTCTTGAATGTATGTAACATGATTTTATATACTTTTTTTTCATAGGTCCAAATTGTTTAACCCCATGGAAGTCTCAAGAAGCTGAAGTAGCAGACCTCCCCAGTAAAGTGCTGCTTCATTATACACCAAAGGTAAGAAACAGGACTTAATTTCTGTTTGACTATACAGTGTGCATTACTTTCAGTGCTTGCACTGTGTTTTTTATGGGAAGATAAGGAGCAGTGAGAGCTTTCTTAAACTGTAGTCTTGTGCAGACATAGTAGGTTTGGCAAAAGGATGGAATTATCTTGTACGATAGAGAATGTCAAATCTAAAATGGCATATGTTATATTCTAGGGGTTTCATGTCGTTCAAATACTTTAATATCAACACATTGGCACAAAATCTTGTGTTCAAGCGTCTGTAACTTGTTTCCTAGATGATGTAATGGCTTCTTTATTTGTTTAACAGGCCTGCAGAAACCCAATTTGCCTTGACCTGTCTGCAAATCTTTTGCATGGAAGACTAACTGGAAACAAAGTAGTGAATTGGGACATCAAGGTAAATATGTTGTGAAGAGGCAGAACTTGATGTAAAAATGACAGTGGTTGCGTGTGTTCATCGAACTTTTGGAATGCTGGAAGTTATTATCATAATGCAAATTATATTTAACAGATGCAGCATGTTTTTACACTGAGAATTCATGGGCTAATGCTGTAGCTGGAGTAGTGTTGCATTTGCATTACATTTATTGAGAACTTATGAGGGCCACTGCTTTTACTGTCAGAGTACATGAAGGTATTTTGTGGTAGCTGACTATTCTTCATAATAATGTTGGATGCATGTTGAATGTGTATTGAGGGCATTTTGTCATCTCTAAGGAATTTTGTCATGGTTTTCTTGCTGTCATAAACTCTGAGCTAGATTAAGATTAGTAGGGTTTAGTTAACACTTGTGACTTGTCAGTAGAATACCACGTTTTTTCATCTTGAGGAAAATGTATGAACAATAAATAAGATCTGCCTTTTTTTCCAAGAACAGTGAACAGTTGACTGTACTGGCAAACTAATTAATAAGGAAATATTGTTGGAGCTACACTGTACATATCTACTGTGCATATCTCTACAATCACTTGCTGAGACTAGTGTTAAATTCAGGCACTCGTTAGTTAATTTTGCTATGATATGAGTAGTTCTAAAATACTTCAGTTTGTCCTTTTTGCCCAGTAAAGGGTACTTGTACTCCAGAGTGTTTGTCTCTGGACTAAGTTGGGGAAATGAGTGGGTATCTCTGAGTAGCTTGCTAAGACCCTGATTTTGAATTGATTTGAAATGGATGTAAATCACTTCTAGAAATCTTGTGAATATATTACACCTTACCACAAGAAGCATTGTTTGAATGACAGATCCAGAATCAATTAAATTGGAAAAGTCCTCTAAAGTCATGAAGTCCAACCTGTGACCAAACACCATCTTGTCAGCTAGACTATGGTGGCACTAAGTGCCATATCCAGTCTATCCTTAAACACTTCCAGGGACTGTCTTGTGCTATCTCTGTTTGTGAGGACGAGGGGAAAAAAGGGGACTTAGAACACTTTAAAGAGAGGCTTAGAATTGATATATGTGTAGAGTTATTTTAAAAAGCAAAATAAAATTGTAGTGTTTTTTAACTGCCTGAAGTTGAAATCTTGCCAGGAAGATGGTTAAAGCAGAGATGTGTATAATCTTAGTCTTCTCTTGCTGCTTGCTGCAAGTAACTTTAGAAATCAGAGAAATGTTTTTCCTGTTTTTCAAATATATTTAGCAGAAGATTCTTCCCGAGTTTTTGTATCCTTCAATTTCCAGTGTTTATGTGGGGGGAGGAGGAAGGAAATGTAAGAAGTGTACTTTCAGAACAAGAGCTGACAGGGGATGGCCCCTGTGTAAGTGGCCTGTAAGACCTTCTGATTGGTTTGTGAGTTCTCCTGTATGCTGAGTAAATTTTTGCTATAGTTGAAGGGATTTTATTTATGGTGATGTTTTTCCTGCCTTTTCTCTTGATTCAGGATATGATCAACTGTATTGGTGGAATGAATGTGCTGTTTCCATTGCTGGAGCAGATCAGCTTTCTTGGTAGACAGATGCCTGGGAAGTCTGAGGGAGAAACTCTGCCTCCAGAACTAGTAACTCCTGTAGAGGGTGACTGGGTGGTGTTTTCATCCCCAAAGGCATCAGGTGGGAAAGTGAAGCTGAACTAACTTTTAAGCTTGGTTTTACAAGTCCTTTTTTGAATGACAGAAAGCTGTTTATTACATACTGGATTTTCCAGGGCATCTATGTAAAGCTGAAAGGCTCTTTCTGTACCTAGATATCTGACATGGATATGGAGTACCAGGGGTTCAGCACTATATGAAAATAACGTATTTCAAGTATACATATATTTAATATCATTCTTTTTCTTTTCATGATTTACTGTTACGGGTGCCAAGGTATGACATTGTTTTAATTTCTGTTTTGATTATTTTGAGAAATTATGTTTGATGTAAAACCTACTAATATCAACAGGAGAAGCTTTCCTACAGCTTGGGCGCTGGGTCACACAGACACATGGGGACAGCAGCATCAGAACTGTGCTATTTAGCCTTTAGCCAAACTTATATTTTCTTAATAAAATATTCAGGTTCCTACCTCTTCCACACATAGTCACATTTTGGATTAAAATAAAAAGAAACTGAAAGGATGCATTAAGAATAAATTTTTAAAAACTGCTAGTATTGAGAATTAACTTTGATCTTACAAAAACCACTGAGAAATCACCCTTTCCTTGCAAGGGATAACACTACTTTTTTTTGTTTGTTTCAAAGATGAAATGGTGGAGTAAAGTAAAAAAATAGATCTTCTGTTCTCTGTCTCTATTTTTTTTGCATACCGTGGCTAGAAAGTGTCAGTTTGAAACTACAGAGGGAAAATAACTTCAGCATCTGCCAATGATTTTAACAAAGAAGTTTGTAACCTACAGCCGCAGATGAAGCAACTGAGGTCAGGACTGGAATCACTTTTTCTGGAGAGCCATGGAATGGCTATGATTCTGCACAGGAAAAAATTCTAAAGACAGGCTACAGCTAAGAAACAGGAGTTGAGAAGTTCGGGAAATAGGAATATCAGCACTTGATTTTACTTTTTCCGCCTCTGTTTTTATGCAGTGATCCAATGATAAACCGTAAGACTTTTGCTACTGTTGTTCTGTTCTGCAGAAGCACGTCTGGAGAAGAACATAGTTGCAACTTTCATCTTGATGATAAAACACTTCATTCAGGGACATCATGTTAATCAAGAAAATCTCATTCACTCCCATGGAGTTGCCACCCTAGGAGCCTTGTTACAGAAGGTGAGCAAATTTGAGAGACATCTTTTAGAAATGGGTTTTGTGGATGAGATCCTGGTTCTTTTGAAGCATAGCCAGAATGCCAGGGTCTTTAAAGGCCTCCTTAGTATTTTCTTTCTTGTGTTTCTGAAAGCAAAAAGGTGTGAGAAGTTGGTCTTTAACTGCAAAGTGAAATACAGTGTTTCATTTTTTTTCATGTTCTGCTTTTTTTGATACTGTGTTGTTTGGTTATTCAAATGAGACTACTTTTGTGTTTATTGTATAGCTTTAATGGAGCACACATTGCTGTAGGAGATAAAAGAAACTTTTATTGTTTAAAATAAAATTTTATTAGGACATTCAGTATTTTGAGTGCTAACACCTGTTGTTATTTTGCAAGGTGCCAAGCATCTTAATGGATGTGAATGTCCTGATGGCTGTACAGTTGTTGATAGAACAAGTCTCAGTAGAAAAGAACATGCAGCTTTTGCAACAGATGTATCACCACTTACTTTTTGACTTCAGCATCTGGAACAGTGGTGACTTTCCCTTCAGAATCGGTGAGCTCTTGGCCTCGGGCAACTGTGTGAAGAAGACACAGAACTCTTCACATGACAAATCTTTTTCTTGGTTCTAAAAGAAAACTTTTTGTTGTAGGACATATACAGTATCTTTCTACAATCATCAAAGACAGTAGAAGACTTTTCAGAAAGAAGTATGGCGTGCAGTTTCTTCTGGACACACTCAGGATTTATTATGGGTATGAGTTTTACTACTTCTGACTCCTCATTTATTGTATGTGGCTCTTGGGGTTTTTTGCCATCATTCCAATGAGAAAATTAATGAATAAAACTGCAGGTTGGATTTTGGTGGTTGATTTAATTTACAAAATTGCATTAGTTTTTTTTTCCCATTTGACTTACTACTTTTACTTGCCTTGAATTTTTATGCTAAGATTACGTGAAGTTTGTCAGTGACACCAGGAGTGCTTGTAAAAGTAATTAAAACAACAAAATTGTAGGACTTGTGTTCAACAATGCAAATTAAATCATAGATCATTACCATTATACAAAGTTTAGCATTGTAAGTTCTTTTAAATGCTTGTAGAATTTGAAGTAGGACTTCTTTAGAAATTTAAAGTTTTAACCTTCAGTGCTGATGATTTATATCTGCTTATGAATATAGTTATGTGCTTGAGAAAGATTGGCTAGAGACTGCTGTTTTCTGTGGGAGGTGGGAACCTGCAATCCTGACCTTTATCTAGATCAGTACAAGTCTACATTTCAGGGCTTTTATAGACTTGCAGAGTCTGATCTGCTTATTACTATTTAGTTGCTTGAGTTCAGTAAAAATTGAAAACTTGTGCATGATGCCTGGGTAGATGGAACACTACTAAACTGGCACCATCAAATTTCTATTAGTGAGCCACGAAGAACTTCCTTAGGTTGCCTTTCTGCTCTGTTGGCATACAGGACTGGTTGTAAAGACAGTGATTTGGCTCCTGATGACCTGAGAACAATACGGACATCCCTGTATGGACTGATCAAATATTTCCTGAGCAAAGGTGGAACACATGAAGAAATTCAGAGCATTGTAGGATACATAGCTGCCACCAGTGATGAGGAGCAGGTATGCAACATGGCATAAATTAATAGTTTAAACTGGACTTGTTTTGGTTTTGCGTCTTGGCATTTAGAATTCTTGCCTGGGTGAACAAAGAAGAAAATGGCCACAAGCAAAATGTTAACTGATGTGTGGTTCTGTTTAGGTGTAGGTAAGATAGGGATGTGCCATTAGAAAAGTTATCTTAGTTTACAAAACCAAATGAATTGACCTTCAACTGACCAGGAGCTGTGGTGACGTAGTTTCTGTTTTGTAGCATCAGCAGCATTTGAACTTGCTTTATGTCTCTGTTTAATTTGATAAGGTGTTCTATAGAGGGTTGAAATGTACTAAAAATTCTTTAAATGCAGTAATACTGAGCAACAAAATGTCTACTAACCAGCAAAGGTAAAACTTTAAAACCAAGAAAATTTTCCTAAAACAAACATGAAATCTGAATGAACTGGATATTAATTTGGTTGTCTTAATTTTGTAGCTCTGTGGAATTTTGGACATTCTCTTCAGCCTACTTCATTCCAGTCCAACCCCAGACCAGCTTTTTTTATTGCTCTTTGAACCAGGGAATGCTGATATTCTTTATGCTCTGTTATTGCACCAAAGATACTCTGACAGGCTTAGAGAACTTGTGTTCAAGGTAATGAATTGAATTATATATTCCTAAATTAATCAATTTATGAACATAAATTTGTATTTTTCATTGGTCTGGCAGAAGTGTATGTAATTACAGAGATACTAATCATCCAAGTTTGCTTTTTTCTTTTCTCTAATGTTAGCTAGATGGCATTGTCACAAAGGAATTAGTGTTCTCTTAAAATAAAGCATTGGGATCTTTAAAAAAATATCCATGTTGTTTGAGTTAGTTTACCAAATAAACTTTAAAAACTGTGAACCAGCATGCTATATCATACACAAGTTTGTGAGATCTAGATGCCTTTTTGTGTTCAGTTTGTGTTTGTGTCTACTTTTCCTTACAGATCGTGGAAGAGATGCTGAAATGTACCAAAGTTTATGAACGGAGCAAGCACCGTATGAGACTCAGAGAAGTGGGGTACTCTGGGCTCGGACTCCTTCTGAATGAATCACCAGTTACTGTTTCTCTCATTAAAAACCTTCTTAACCAAGTTCTGTATGCAGGTAATTGGCAAGTGCTGTGTCTGACATGAGTACACTTCTGCTCCTCTGAGGCAAACATACCTGGTTTTTGTTGAGGAAAGCCTTCTATTCAGGAAAGCTTGTTCTATTCAAAGTTCCTATTAGTCTCAGCTAACGTTTTCTTAGTTATCTGAAGTTTTTGACCTCTACTATCCCTGGATGCAGTCATAACTTCCAAGGCAATTTTAAAATATTTATCTGTTATATTCTCCTGTGTGATATTGTTTATGGTGGCTTTTTTCTTTCTTCCCTACAGATCCTGCTGTGAATTTTAAAGATCTTCTAGCTGTAGTGTATCTGGCTCATAGATCAGATATAAACATGAGAGTGATTATCTGTAGAAAGGTTAGTTGTCTTCTTTAGAACTGTAATATTGTCCTTCAAGCCTATAAACTGTACAGTGTGATAACTAAATTAGTTCTTTAAAACATAGTGGCAGTATTTGTTGTTACTGTTTTCTTTAGCAGTGGTTTATTTTAAAAACTAAACCCATCTGTCACTTAAACTGTTGAATTTTGTGTACTCGAGTACTTTTAAAAGCCAAAACAAAAAGTGAAGCCTCTATCATGATTCTCAAATAACTTGTATTTTCTACAGATTTGAGATAGTAGGCTGCTTGAATTGTGAGTTTTCTCGAAGCTTGTATCACTGGAATTAGTCCTGAATGTAGCTGTGAGACCATATAGTCTATTAAGGTTTCCCAAAATGAAGAAGTGATATTATAATGTACAGTATCAGTAAGCTGTTAATGCTGCAATTTTATTAATTTTATCTATTTAATAATCTAATTCCTAACCAAGCATATTTTCTATTTGAGAAAATTTTTTTTAGACTCTGGGTGGATGGGATTATTTATTGAGATAACTGGCTTTTGAAGGAATGCAGAAGAGTTGCTAAAATATGGCAACTTAACAATATGGTTTGATAGCTTCTCTTCTCCCCTATTCCTGAGAATTTTTTACTTTTGTTTTTATTTTTTCTCAAATATATATTTTTTATGAGGAAAAATTACTTTGTGGCTTGTTTGCTTATTATTAGCCAATTATGGCTCTTTATATAAGAATATAAGAAAAGTAAAGAAGTTGTTAGATTGTAAAATCTAATTGTTTAACTGAAAAGCCAGATGGATGCAGTTACAAGCCAAAATTAACATGTAGATATGGGATCTCTTCTGTCCTTAGATTTTGCACCTTTTGCATTCCCAACTGGATGCAGCACAACAGATTTCTCAGCAGCTGGGCTGGCAGGACACTTTGGTTAGACTGTTCCTGAAAGAAAACTCAGAGGTCCGAATTGGCTTTAGGCAGAGCAGGACTGATTCCTTCAGGGAAGAGGAAAAAAAGCCTCCTATTGAAGAGGTTCAGAAACATCAAGCTGATAAGACAGAGAGAGAGAAAGCTGGCAGCTTTGGATCAGTTAATGGTCTGTTTGATCAGTGGAGTTTAGAAGACAACAAATCCCTGGACGTCCCTGCCCATTTCTCTGTTATGCCGCTGGAAGATGCACCCACAGCAGAGATGTCTTTTAGCTCGGAGGGCCGAGAAGAATTGTGGCACAGTAATCCTTCACATCTGAGTTTAGATTTGTCCAGTGTTGACTCTTATGAGCTGGCTGATGGTGGGAATCAGATGACAGATAGCCAGCCCAGCACTCCCTCACCCACAGAGAGCACAAAGCCTTTCTCCGGGCAGCCTGACAAAGAGCTGGGTGTTAGGAGTGATGTGGGCTTCACTGCTGAGCTTTCTCTGTTGGAAAACGAAGGAGTAAGTAACTATGTGACTGGTTTCTCCAACTGTTGGAAATTTCTTTGTTCTGTCTCCCTAATGAATGATTATTACTTTCTTTTGTCCCTCCTATCATCCAACAGAAAACCAAACAATATGGCTCTTTTATAGTGTGAATAGGGATATTTCCTTTTGTAATGTGTCGTCATTTTTGATTGTCCAGTTGGGATAGCTTTGGTGTTAAAAAAAAAAGAGAGCAAACAAAAAAATAAAACCAACCTCCTTTCCCAACAACAAGAAACCACTAAAAAACCCCTGCAAACTCTCCCTCCTCTATATTTAAACGTCTTTCATCATCCAGAGGAGGCATGGAGCAGACTTGCTATGGAAAAACTAAGGGTGGCTAAAGGCAGCTTGTTTTATATCATACAAGCAAGCCACGGTCTCTTATATTTGTGTTTTCGTGAACTTTTCAATTGGACTTTAGGCTACAGAGTTTCAGATGTTGAAACATGAAACCATAGGGGCTGTGATGAATAATAAATGTTTTGAAGGTTTTCTATACTAGAAGGGCTTTAAATATTTCACTTCTTTTGTAGGGGAGTGATAATGAACTCATACAGTTACTTACCGACATCCTACTGTGTATAATGTGGAAAGGTATTGAAAAATCTGATGATGATGCTTGGATTGAGAGAGGACAGGTGTTCTCTGCTCTCACCAAACTGGGGATGTCTAACGAGCTGCTGCGGCCTTCTGATGAGATAAAACTCAAGTGAGTGTACAGTTCATCCCTTTTGAGGATAAACATAAGTGAGGGACATGAGTGAAGCTGGGAAGGGGTGGGTGTTTCCCAACAAGATGTACTTTTCTCTGCTATCTCTTCACTTACTGTCAGAAATAAATTCCAGTACCTATTTAGGAGTGTCTTGTGGCCAGAAGGTTTTAAAACTATCACTGTTTTCATGAGTCTCTCAATCGCTTTTATTTCATTGGCTTATCAGGAAGGTGGAGTTATGTAACTGCAGACTAAGAGATTCAACTAAATACTTAATTGGATTTTTAAAAAGCCACTTACACTTAGAACATGTAATACTTATATTGGGATTTTGTTTTCCATGCAGCTTGCTGGAGAAGATGTTAGAATGGTCAGTCACTGATAACAGAGATTCAAAAGCTCTCCCTACACACGCTGAAAATGCCTTCAAGCTCTTGCTAATTGTACAAGGTTTCCTGCAGGCAGAAGGACTAATTAATTCAAATTTATGGACAGAAAAGGTACAGTAACCGCATAATGGAAGTACTGTATATGGGCTGAAATGATAACAAGAAAATTGTTGGTTTGGACACTGTCACCCTTCTAGTCATATGTTTTTAGACCACAGATATTACAGAGTAAGGATTTATAGTAGAATGGTAGCCCCTTCATTAATAAAAATGTGAATATTTACCACAGGGAATATAGTTAATTTTGCAAATTAAAGAGGCATGTAAGTGGTACACTTTACTGAGAATTCAGGTTTCTTCAGACTGGAGAAATATTTAGAGAATGTAAAAGCTAATAAAACAGCGGCAGTTGTAGCCTAAGCAGATTTTACACTGTTTATCAGCATTTGTGACTCTCTGAGCATCCTGAGTGAAAGACCAGCCAAAACTCTGCTCTTGGTTGCAAGCTGGGAAATGTCACTTCTGGGTTTTGACCCATACTGGAGTTTCAACATGTATAATTTATCTCAACACTTACGTAATCTCTGGCACTGGTCATGTTTCCTTCACAGTCTGAGTTGTCATTGCTTTTCAATTTTTCTAAGCAAAAGGAGAGAGGGATTATGTGGAAACCATCATTATTTCACTAGAAATCCTTAAAAATATTTTTAGCGGCTACTTTCTTTAAAAAAAAAGTGTAATGTCAGGAGTCATTAACACAGTAATTCCTATGCTGTTCTCCAGATGCCTGCTTATAAGTAAACATAGCTTAAAGCTTTAAATTGCTTGTTTTATTAAAAAAGTTTCTTGTTAAAAGCTTTGCCTTCTGTTGGGAAACTTAATTAGAAATGAGAGATGAAGTTTAGAGTGATGAGAGTTGTCTCTTGCCAACTTTGAATTGAAAATAACAGTACATTCATAAATTATCTTCCACTGTGCCCAGGGAGAATTCAAAACACTATAATATCCTAGATGGGATATTTCAGTCAGAATTCGAGTAACTTGTTAGGGAATATATCAAAGTGTATTTAACACATCTGGATAGTGAAATGTGCCGTTTGCCTTGGGAATACCCACCTTTCACAAGGCTTGTATCACTTTTGATACTAACCAAAATATAGTTTTGATCTAAATACTGACAGAAAGAAGTGCCTCCTGGAGTGGAGTCTTTTAAATTTTCTAAGGATATTAACTTAAGGAATTAATTTATAGGAAAAACAATAAGCATATATATACTCTCTCTATATATATACACACATATATTATATATATGCTTTATTTAGGGGAGATGCTTGTCTCAACATACTGAGCTGGGTAGATTTTTGTTGTCAGGAATTTCTTTAAATTACTGGTTTAACTGCAGTGTTCTGGGATGATTTTCTGGGTTTGGTTAAGTTACAAGTGTGAACACAGACTCTTCTATCAGGTCTTTGAAATTATTGTGTCTCCAGCTAGAGTAGTTATTGTTACTTTTATTTGAATTTATTTGTTTTAATTTTATGCAAATTTTCTGTTTCTGTAATAGCTCTTGGAAGAACTAGTGACTCTCATGGATAGTCTGTCAGTCTGGTACTCTGCTGGCCTAGAAGCAATTAGGCTTTCACAGGTGCAAGTCCAGCTGCTCCTTGGATTCATTGCACAAGACAACTTACAGGTTTGTTGCAAATGCTTGCAAGTGATACTTGGATTTTAAGGGCACATTTGATGTAACTGGTGTGTTTATGGGAGAGCTGCTCATGCCACTGAGCAGACCTGTGGCAATCTCTCATCCTTCTGTTGAGAAGATGTTTTATTGGTTCTTAACTTTTGCAGGTTTACTCTATAGCCCTGTCGATGTGTGCCTCCAGAGCACAAAAAAGAGGTAGAAGGCTTCTGTTTGGGGATGGGAATAGGCAGGCAGGAGTGGCAGGGAAAAAAATGGGTGCTCAAGGAGGATCACATTCTTTTTTTGCTGTTTGTTTTTATAGGTTTGTGCTATGGCAGCAGCCAAACTAAACACCCTTCTTCAGACCAAAATAATTGAGAGCCAGCCTGAAGCATGCTACCTCCTGGGGAAGTTGGAAGGCATTTTGAGTAGGTCAATTGAGGAGAAAACAGAAACTTATTCATTTTTGATTCCCCTTGTTCGGACATTGGTATCCAAGATTTATGAACTTCTCTTTATGAACCTGCACCTTCCTTCATTGCCTCCTACCAATGGCAGCCCATCTTTCTTCGAGGACTTTCAAGAATACTGCAGATCTGATGAGTGGCAAGTTTATATTGACAAATATGTAAGTAGTAAATTGTTTTTGTATCATTTCCTCCGTCTTTTCAGCTGTGAAAGCAGAGGAACCCATTCAGAAATCATATGGTACTTTTTATTTTGCTTTGGTGGAACCAGATTATTCCAAATATGAAGCAATATGAAGAGAATTCATTCAGACATGATAATGAGCAGATGGCACTTTATTGGAAAGATTGTTATGAAGCATTTATGGTGAACATGCACAAGCGAGACCGGGAAAGAGGAGAAAGTAAACTTAAATTTCAGGTAAGGTTTTCAATGAGTGCAAGGTTGTCTTAAAAAACTCTCTCAAGAGTTGCCTTCTAAAAGATGGAGTAAATGAACTCCAGGGTGATACAGTTCAAGTAGTTGTAAACAGGTTAATTGTATTAAGATTTTATGGGCAGTGGGACTATATGCACTTCTAGGATATGCTTTCTAATTCTGCTCTGTCTATTGAGAGTCGTATGTGCAATCAAACTTATTTCAGTAGGCTTTCCTTTTTGTAGAGCAAGGTAGAAATATGCTCATGCATAAGCTTTATCCTCTTTGATTTGTGTTTTGAATTATTAAAACCTGTTTTCCATTCTCAGCTGTTTGTTTGGGTTTTTTCTTTAACCCTATTTCAACACAATTAAAATCTTTAAAACACAGTTCTTATTTAATGTATGGAAAAATTGCTTCTGAACTGACCTTTCTATATATGGTCCAGACTGAGTTTCAGCATTAGAGCTAACTGGTAATTACAGGAAATACCATAGTGAAGTTACGTATCTCTTTGCTTTCTTAATAACAAAATTTGTAGGTCTATTTTATTCAAGTAGCTAAAGGAAAAACACAAGAGTCACATTCTAGAATACCAGAATTTAAGAAAAATCCCACCTATTATGGTAGGATTTCTAATACTGACTGCTTTTCTAACAATGAAAATTTGCTCTAGTGTGGATTCAGCGTTGATAATGCTTTCTTCACATCTTTAAATCTGAGTGTGGCACTATTTCTTCCAGGCCTAAGCTTTTTAAAATTTCTCTCCCAAGTATTGCCTTAAAATTTCAGAATGTTTTGTTGCTAAACCTTTTCCATTTCTTCTTGTTTTACGAGAATTCTTGGGAAACTGTTTTCCAAGGTCAGAGTTAATTCAGTGCTAGATCTATTTGCAATGGTCTTTCAGGAGCACTTTGTGGAACCGTTCAGCAGGAAGGCTCGGCAGGAAAATCTGCGGTACAACAGCATGCTCAAACAGCTTAGCAGTCAACACACAGCCACACTGAGACAGTGGAGAGCAGCCCAGCTTTACTTGTTCTCTGAGCGTGGGCCTTGGGCTGAAAGGTGAGACTGGAGTTGCTAAGCTGGTCATGATACTTAAAGGGAATTGACTCACATGACTGTTTCATTTGATTAAAACCAGGTCAGGTTGACTGCAGTGACCATGCTTGAGATATACAATCTCGAGTGACAGGACAAGAGAAAATGGCCTCAAGTTGTGTCAGGGAAGGTTCTTGTTAGAAATAATTTTGGGGTGATTGTGGTGGTGGTAGGTTGTCAGTTGGACTTGATGATCTTGAACATCTCTTCCAATCTTGCTAATTCTCTGAAAATAAATACTGTTTACAAAATAGAGTGATGATCAGGGCTGCAATATGAAACAAAAGCAATAAACTGCATTTTAATTTTTTTTTTTACAATGTACAAGTGGATGACCAGTGTTTTTCTAAATATGCACTTTTTTGTAATCAATTCGTTCCTGTAGGTCTTTATTCAGATTGTTTTTATGAATAATCTTGTTTTCCTAGGAAAAAGCGTCCTGTTCACTGGAAACTTTCAAATGTGGAAAATTTTTCACGTATGAGACTAAAACTAGTGCAGAATTACAACTTCAACTCTCATCAGGATGCTAGTGACCTGAGAGATAATTTAGGTAAAGTTCTCTTTTCTATTGCACTTGAGTTCTTAACAAAGAAAGATACCTACTTTCCTCTTTGTGTTTAATAAGACGTATATGCTAGATACTTAAATCTTGATTTTTCTTTATTTCATCTATAGTAAAATCTATAACATGAGAGTGGTTCTTTGACTTGAAGCGCAGCATCCTACTGAGTAGAAACTTGAACTACTTGAAACTTCCTACTGATTAGAATTCTTTAGCCCTGGTTCATTGAAATGTGGGGTTTTGTTGTGCAGTAAATAAAAGTTAACTCCTTTGTTTTAAAATAAGAAGTCATATAGCTTTCTAGTATGAGATTATTTCTTCAAGAAAGGAGCAGAGAGATCAGAGTGAGTAGTGTTTGTTCAAAGCCTTTTAGAATCTGACTAAAATGTGTAGATATGAAGTGCTTTGTTTCAGAAGTGTGCCAAACTGCTGAGTTAGGGGTGTAGCTGTTAAGTTCAGTGTATTGGGTATCAAGGCTCAAGCAAAAAAAACCCTGGAACACTCTTGTAAAACCACATAACCAAAAAGCAAATGCGGTGCGTTTCTGCTCAAGCATGCAGATCTAATAATGTCTGGAAAAATATTGCAAAATATTTTATTGTAAGTGTCCACACTTACAATACATCAGAATACATACTTACATCAGAATTTAAGTTAAGTTTTTCGTAGATGTTGTGTTCCCTTTCTGCTGTCATAATTTTCAGTGTAGCTCGAGGACTGTTTTTAGTGTTCTGCTTTACCACAAAAATATTTAAGAAGCATGGTTGCTTCTTACTTCGTTAAAACCAACACTCAGCTGTAGAAGATAGGCTTAGTAGGTTAGATTTCCAAAACTATTGCAGCAGAAAAAGTTCTGAGCTGTTATGTCTATTTATGCTAGGTGTGCACCAGACACAGCCCTCTAGTGAGTCTCTGCTTCTGGAGGTGGTCAAGCAGGTGAAAGTAAGTGACTTGGAAGATGATATTCTGGAACTACCAGAAGAAGACACAGCAGTCAGTTCCAATTTGTAAGTAGAACAAAGTAAAAGATTGTCATTTTTTTCTGTGCTAGGCATAAGGAGCGACAAACTACTTTGGGAATTGAATAGCATCCAAAGTTTCCCTCTTTCTTTGTCTGGCCTTAACAACTCATCCAGGGCAGTTTTGATCAGCAAAGTTACTGTTGGATTTATTGTTGTTATCACTGAGACAAGAAAAGCCCAAAGGAAAAGAAGGCAGAGCAGATGTTTGTGAGAATCCATTAGTAATTCACTGCTCACAGGTGCACTGAAGCTACAGAATTGTTGAGGCTTTTCTACTGTGTGTTGACTGTAATTCTCAAGAGGGAATCTGCCCTGTAAGGACATGGAGCAGACTGGAACTGCCTCTTGTCCATAGTTGCCATGGTCACTCACTCCACTGTCAGCTGCATAGCATGAAAATTGGTGTGGTTGGCATTTACGTGCTGGAGAGTGTCTTGTGTTTAAGAGCATTCCAGAGGCAAGGCCTGCTGTGCTTGCTTCATGTCACTTGTGACTGCAACCAAAAGAATGGGCAGGAGAGAGAGGGCAGGGGAAGGGGAGTTGAGGGAGGATAGCAGATGCTTTGCTTCAGTAATTGGACATGTCATGTTGTGCATGCATCTATGTGTGTCTGTGCTGGTAAGTCCAGTAGAGAGTTGGCACACTTAGTGGTACTGATACATTTTGTGCTTGAAAGGTTATTAAGTGCTTGCTGTAGATTATAGCAAAATAACCCTGAAGGTAACTTTAGTCACATCAACTGGGGCTCAGTTCTGCTCTGGGCCAGAGAACTTAAGCACCTAACAATTAAATAAGAAAGGGAAATGCAGCCTGATGTTTTTGTACTTCAGATGAAGTCAAGCCCATTGTGCCTGAGACCAAAATATCAAGACTGAAGAGCAATGCTGTGATATGATGTTTGTGGTATACTCTGAAACACCCAAGACTGCTGATGAAAGCAACTTTATATAATTGTTCATGTTGCAGTTTTAATGCCAATCGAATTTGATTCTTTTCTCAACTGTACTCTTACCAAGGACCTGAGCAACAGTATAATCTGCCCAACCCTGAAACAGTGGTGTTTTTGCAGGGATGAGAAGGATGAGGAAAGTCAGAAAGAAAAGCTAATATTGTCTGAAGACTGTGAACTCATTACAATAATTGACGTGATACCAGGCAGGCTGGAAGTCACTACCCAGCACATCTATTTCTTTGATGGTAGCATTGAGAAAGAGGAAGGTAAGCATGATCAATATCTCTTTATTTTCGGTGTAGTTCAGCATTCTGCTTTTAGTAGGCTGAGTTTATGTTTAGAAAATGAGTGTCAAAGTAATTGTAAAGAGACAAGTTGTGCTGTACTAAAAAATAGGATGGCACTGGATGGTTAGTGGCTGACTGATCCCTTCCGAATCAAGAATCTGGAACTGTACTTTCTGAGCTGGTAAATTGATTAACTATTCTTAGTATTTCTTAAAAATAACTTACTGAAAAACCTGCCGACTAAAAAAGTTACTACCTCTAATTTGCTTTGTAAATGGCACCTCTCTGTTCCTCCTGACAAATAATGTTTCACTCATGCATTGATTAAAAAGTGGCAGTATGTAAGCATTATCATCTATATTAATTTAGGGAACTTTAATAGAACATACACAGCTGGCTATAAAAACACTGAAGTGAAATGTTGGACAAATTACAGTAAAATTTTCCAAATCAGTATACCAAAATGTTCAGCCTCTGGGAAATCTAAACACAGAAGTTTGTTTGGGCCTGTTTAAGACAGCAAAAGGAGTTGGTTCGTACTTTTTGTCAATGGAATACATTTATATTATGTCTTTAGTCAGAAAGCAAAAGCAAATTCTACATTCCATCAGATATTTCTTTATTTCTTTCAGCACAACCATATCTGAAGTTAATATTTTCCTAGCAAAGTGGTTAATCAAACCAGCTATAAGACTTTCCTTTTCTAGGAATAACTCTGAGGTGATTGGAGCTGTTACTGCACTGTGTCTATGTGAAAAGTGTTTTTTTTCATATATATTCCAACTGAATAAACAGAGTATTCTTCCTAGGGGTAGGTTTTGATTTCAAATGGCACCTTTCTCAAATTCAAGAGATCCATTTGCGTCGGTACAATCTGAGGAGGTCAGCTCTGGAGATCTTCCTTACAGATCAAACCAACTATTTCCTCAACTTCAATAAGGAGGTATGGGTTTCCTAAATTTCATTGATTTTATATAATAAGCACAAGGCTAAATTTAAGATCAGTGATTGTATTTGACTCTAGTGCCTTTCTTAATACTGTAACACTAATAGCAAAAGGTTTGCTTTACATAGTCATCATGGAAGACTAGACTGCAGTCTGGCATCTAGAAACTGATTGATTGTGAAAAGATAGATGAAACAAGAGTCTCCTTTTTCCTCTCTCTATCTTTCTGTTATGCAGAATGGTTATTTAACTAAAATCACATTAGTAGTAATCTAAATGTTTTGAAGCCCATCGATTTTTTTTTTTTTTTTAAAGATTGAACAAATTAATTGCAAATCAAAGGGGACTTTCTTTTTTACAGCAACATCAGAAATCACTGATATTCCATGGTTAAGGAGTAGTGAACTTTTTTCCTCTCTGGGTAATATCAGTGATCCTTTTTATGAGGGACTAAGATAATTTTCAGAACTTAGGGTGAGTTACGTACTAGTAGGTCAGTTTACGAACAGCTCTTAGAAAATGTTGTATGGTTTGGTTTTGATGTGAAGCATGTCATATCTGTCCATGTCCAGATGTTTTAAAGAGCAAGGGATTGAAGTACTTGAAATTCTGTGTCCTATTTATTTCATGTTTTAATTAGCAGATAAGTTGCTTAATTGTCAACTTCAGTCTCCAGAATATTGTTTTATTAGTGCTGTTTTCTAACAGGTACGAAACAAAGTATACAGTCGGATATTGTCACTGCGTTCTCCAAACATTTCTGGGACCAGATCTCCGCAGGAACTTTTCAAAGCATCAGGTTTGATGCAGGTATGAGACCTCAGCTAAATGGTCTAAAGAACTTCTCTGCTTTTTGAAGGTTTTTAGATGGCAGCTCCAAGTTCTGTACCCTCAGCCTGGCCCCTGAACTTTCACATGCGTGTTTTTAGGATGGTTTGGTTTGTGTTTACAGTCAGGTAAATGGGTATAGCCAGGCTCTGTTGATTTGGTTGACTGGCATTTTGACATGAATATAAAACATGGCAGATTTGCTTCTGGTTTTAGCTATGATCTTGAGTGCCATTTTGAGACTTCTTTCACTAGATGTGCAAATAATTTTCCCTGCTATCTTTTCATGAAGGAGCATTCAAAAAAACCCACATGAGAATTAAGTGGGAATTAGTAAAAAAGAAAAAGGTAAAAATGTCCATATTACCATAAACACAGATAAATTTTTAAATATAGTAAATGTATTTTTATCTTCCATCTCTTTTTGCCAAAATTGTTTTTTCTGAGGGAAGAAGCTTTACAAATAACTTTAAAATATTGGAAATACTTTGTTGGTTCTTTGTTTTCCTAACAATAAAAACCTATTGAGTTGTGTATTTACACAGAGAAAATATCGTCTGTCATGACATATCTGTGTCACTCTACAGACAAATACTGAGCCCTTCTGAGTACAACTATGTCCATTCTTTGGTTTAGAATATAATAATGGAGCAAACAAAGGTGCACAGACAATTTGGTTTACCAGTTGTTAACCTGTACTGTTAACCAATGGGAGAATAGTTTATAAATAAATTTTGATCTTAGTGCTCTAATGGATTTCCAAATTCTGTTCTCCTTTTTTTCAGTACCTGCATAGTTGCCTTCTTTTTGTTTCTCTTTTTTCCTATTTTTCTTTTCCTTTTTACCGAGGCTGCTAACTGTCTGCTGTTCTGTATTTGAAACAGTACTGTCACCAGTCAGGACCTGATTTCAATGAAACGTAGATAGCACAATCACCAAATCAAAGGGAAAATAAACTTCATTCTGAGAAATTGAATCTGGAGTTGCATACAGTTTTTGTGGTCTTGTGCTTTTCACTTGCCAGTGCTATCCTCTGGCAAATAGATACTGTCAAAATATGTAATTTGCGATAATTCTGTCTTTGATGTAGTGAATTCCATTTCCTTTCTTTATCTTTCAGAAATGGGTGAATAGAGAAATATCCAACTTTGACTACCTTATTCAGCTGAACACCATGGCAGGACGAACTTACAATGACCTTGCTCAATATCCTGTGGTAATTAAAAAGTTACTTTTTAAATTTTTGCCAAAGGTATGTGTGTTTTCTGTTTTGAAAGATGCAT
>VWZS01002669.1:2637434-2695133 GCA_013397075.1 Rhabdornis inornatus
AGTTTCCCTGGATTTTACGAGATTACACCTCAGAAGAACTGGACCTGAATAATCCTGCAGTATTTAGGGACCTGTCCAAACCCATAGGTGTGGTAAATGAGAAGAATGCTAAGACTGTGAAAGAGAAGTATGTATTTGAACACTTGGTTATATTTCTCTGTCTTTGCTAAGCCTCCAAGCAAATAATACATTTAAAAAATAAGGTTGTGACAGTGAAAATTTTTAAGCTGGTTTTATGACATAACAGATGCATTTGCAAATGTGGCTGGTTTGTTGTTCCTGCTGCATTCAGACTGTATTATATGGCACTCAGTTATATGGCAGCGAAAGGACAAAACTTACTGTTGTAAATTTTCAGTTGTTTTTCAGCTGTGGAGATAAAAACTGAAAGACTGTAGAAACAATATAATGGCCCAACAGCTTGAAAAGACATAATGTGTCCCATGTCTGCTTCAAGATAAGGAATGTGAAATCATACTGCTGGGTTGAGCTGCCTATGCTAAGAGGCAGCATTGGTCCTAAATCTGTGCTTCCTCTTTTTTCAAGCATAGATTATTATCTTCAAAATAAAATATGTCTCAAGTGACTTTCAGCAAGTCCTCTGTAGGTACCAATGTCAGGTACTTACACCCACACAGCAGTGTAGTGATCCTTCCTTGTTTGCTAGTCTGGGGAGTGAGTGTGCAGTCATACCAGACTGCAGTCAGGTGTCTTCCAAAATCGTCTGAAATCTTGGAACATGGAGAATTTCCTTTGAATGATTAGGCTCTATCCTGACTGTAATGAAATTAGTTCTGTAGAAGTATGTTTAACTAGAATTTCTCTTAGCAGCCTTGTGAGGCTGAGGAATGTATCAGCCAGATGGTGGCATGGTAGATTGAGTTTGCCTATAGAAAAGGGAATGGGCATGAGTGTGAGAAAGATCTCTCTTCTGCATCCTGCACAGTCAAACACATTTCCTAAATCTTACAGGAAACCATCATAAGTCTATTCACTATTAAATATTCATTGTAGTGTTGTGGGGTCTGGTCTGTTGTATAAAGTCATCAGTCCTGTCTGCCCTTTGTCTAGTTTCTGACAGCTGATAGCAAATGCCTAGGGGAGAGTATAACAGTCATGCAAAGGCTTTGTCTGGTGTACATTTTGATCTTTCAGCAGTCTTTTTCCTAGGGGCTTTCTAAGTAAGATTTGGAATCTTTGTGTTTAATGCAACTCAATGTATTTTTCTCTTAGAGATTGCTGTGGTCATTTCTTTTGAATCTTTTCCTGGAATAAGCATAATCCACATGAAATTCAACTATAATGCCCGGTTGTATTTATAAAGATTCCTTTTCTTAGATACGAGAATTTTGAGGATCCTCTTGGGATGATTGACAAATTTCACTATGGGACACATTACTCAAATGCTGCTGGTGTCATGCATTACCTCATTCGGGTAGAGCCTTTCACAACACTTCATATCCAGCTTCAGAGTGGCAGGTATGCTGAGCAAACAAACAGCCCCTTCCTGCTTCTTCCTTGTCATTTTACTAAGGGAATCATCAAAGTCTAACCTGAGTTTTCTGATCCACAGGTTTGACTGTGCTGACAGACAGTTCCATTCTATTCCTGCTACCTGGCAGGCGCTCATGGACAACCCCAATGATGTCAAGGAACTTATCCCAGAGTTCTTCTACTTTCCAGAATTCCTGGAGAATCAAAATGGTAAACTGACTGCTAAGAATATTCTTACAGAAAACTTTTCTGTATTTTTCAGAAAAGAATTGTTACTGCCATTTGTGAATGCTGAGGAACACTTACTGTATTAACTTTATGGTGTGATCGTAGACATTAATCATGATGCTGGCTTCAAACTGTTCAGTGAAGATACCAGTTGTGTTAAGCAGCAGCCTAAACATAGTTTAAAAATTCAGGCTATGGGCTTTAAGGACGGCTAAAAATAGTGTTGTTTACCCAATGGAAAGTATTGGAGATGCTCATTTGGGTATTTGAAAAAGTTAATCATAGTTAATACTGATCAAATACTTAGGAAAAGTTAAAAGAGATTAATTATAATTATTATAATGCTGATTGAAAAGACAGTATCCTGCATTCTGACATGAGACTCCTAGATGTTTTTCGATTCACATTTATTGTTTGTGATTTGTTTCTCTATCTTTGCACAATTTGAAAATGGCTTTGTATGTTTGTGCTTCTACAATCTACTGGAGTTCTAAATTAGAAAAATTGGGAGCTCCCAAGTCCCACTTTCAAGTCATTTAAGTATTTAGAGTTGTTTCAATGATAGCTGGTGAGATTTTCAGACTTCTTAAAAGCCTTGATTTTATAACCATTTAAACTACTAAGTAACTCCCTTCTTACGAATAACCTTATTGAAGTGTTTTGGACTCTTAATCCTGGTAAAGCAAATGCAGATATGCTTACAGATGGATGTGTAAAAGATTAATGCTACTTTTATGGTTGGGAATTCAGCTTCAAAATAATTTAGATGTTTTGGATAATTGTTATCCTTTATTATTTAAAATCGTAAACATGCAGAACAGAACTTAGCCTCCTATGTCAGTAGTAGGGTTATTTGAGATTTACATTAAGAAATTTTCAATATCCTTCTCTTGCATTGAGAAAGTAATGATTTTTAATCTTTACTGACAAATCAAGGTACTTGAAATATTTTGTAGCAACTCTAAAACTTTTCTGAATTATTCACCAGGTTTCAACTTAGGCCAGCTTCAAATGTCAAAAGAGGTGGTAAATGATGTTGTTCTGCCTAAGTGGGCCCACTCCCCAGAAGACTTTATTTATAAACACAGGAAGGCTCTGGTAAGATGTTGTTTTTATGTGTGACATAGTCATAAAGAAGGTGCACCTGCACATTGTTACTGTGGCTATGTGTAAAACAAGTGGGATGGCATTCAAACTAGAGTTGTGGTTGCATTTGACATTACAAGTACCATTAGAACTTCCGTTAAAAGCTCTGTGCATATTGATAAAATGTTGAAAAGAGCATTTAATCTCTTGGACATTTTGGGCACTAATGATTTGGGCATTTACTGTCCTTGGTGATAAAATGCAGATGTAGGTGAGTAGGCTTCCCTTGATATTTAAAGATGATTCTGCCTGGTGTTAGGGAGCTGGCAGGTTACCTTCCCTTGCACAGGTGTGTTTCAATAGTGCACATCTCTTGTGTCACTGTATTGATTTTCCCTCTTACCTGGCAGTTACTGCTCATAACACACAAAGATATTCTTATGCTTCTGCCTTACACATTGCTAAATACCTAATTTGTGGATACTCTTAATTTAGGAATTGAATCTTTTCCACAGAAAATAGTAAAAAGTTCAAGATGGGAGTTGTATTTCTCTTATTCTTACAAGAGCATTTCTTCCTTCTAGGAATCTGAGTATGTTTCTGCTCATCTTCATGAATGGATAGATTTGATTTTTGGCTACAAGCAGAGGGGACCAGCTGCAGTGGAGGCGCTTAATGTGTTCTATTATTGTACTTATGAAGGTACAAAGCAGTATGTTCTCTTGTCATTATTATCAGTCTTGTGAATTTTCATTATTAGACAAAGACACTTGATTTGTGAGCGTCCCATTCAGTAGCATATGGTAAGGCAGCAGATTTATAAATTAAATATGGCAGTAAGCCTTGTAATGTATCATCAAAAAAAAGTATAGTTTTATTTAAAGGAGGGCTGTTACAGTTTCTTGTCTTTTTTTTTTTCTAAAAGATACTGGGTCTTGTCACTTATTTGCTTGCTTAAAAGCATTTGTGGGAAGAGGTTTCTTGTGGTTTAGAGTTCAGGCACAATGCTTAAAAGCAACTATTATTAGAGACAAATTCTTCTGTTAATTTCAAAGATAACTTTCGGATGGTTTTTGTTTGCTACTTGTTGCTTGCAATGAACTGTATTAAATTCATTTGATAAGACAGAGGCCTTGGCCTGACAGATACACCTAAAATTCCACAGGCAGAGTGGGATTTTCAGATTGTATTTTAAATGGAGGCATTGTCTGGGGGCTTTTCTCGGGTAAAGGGTCATAATCTTGCAAGTAAATTAAGTTTTGGAATGTTAGTTGACCATATTGATTCTTAATAAGTTGTTCGGATTGTGTTCTTTTTTTTTTTCCCTGCTCTTCATCGTTCTGGTTGTGATCCAGGGGCTGTGGATTTGGATGCTTTAACAGATGAGAAAGAAAGGAAGGCTTTAGAAGGGATGATAAACAATTTTGGGCAAACTCCCTGTCAGCTGTTAAAGGTACTGCTCTTTTGCTCTCTCTTAACCAGACCTTTGTGGTTAAATACAGCTGGGTTATAAGGACTTCTGAAAAAACAATGGTTTGTAAGGTAATGGTTTGTAATTTTAGTGACATTAAGTCTTTGCACATTGCCAAAGAATCAATTTTCAAAATTAATTAATTTACTTCGAGAAAGCGGTATTAGGTATTTAAGACTGTTTTCCCATTAAGATTCTGAGTATCTCATGTGCATTGAACAAATTGATAAACTAGTCTAATTTGTTACTCCTTCAAATATTGTCTCCTAGGAGCCCCATCCACAAAGGCTGTCAGCAGAAGAGGTGGTGCAAAGACTAACTAAAAGTGATACCTCTACTCTGAATATCTTCCAACACCTCACTGAGCTGAAGTCATTCTTCATAGAGGTAGATGTGTTACTTGAAATTATTTAAAGTCTAATCTGAAACTTCTGATGTACTTGAATCAAAAGGTAACAACCTAGATGAAAATAAACTTGCTTCCTATTTAGAGAAAATGCAATATGTATTAAATGAACTGTCTTTTTAGTTGGCTTCATAGAGGTTGAATCCCATAATCTGCTGGCTGCTTGTGTGGGTGTTGTTTGAGTATTAAATTAGTCACCATACCAACAAAGCTGCAAACCTCACTGGTGGTGTGTGAGGACTCACTGAACTTGGTAGTTCAACTCGCTGACTGGGGTCCGGGTTTCATTTGCAGTGTTTGTGATGAAGCTTACCTGCATGAACTGAATGGATGTGTACCAATGCCTTAGGGTGCTCTGCAGGTCTGACACTGATTCCAGAGGCTTTGGATCTTATTCTTTACAGGTTCTAGATTTATCCTTTAGCTTTTGGATATAATCAAATCAAACCCATGTCCTTTCTCTTAGGGAATTAGTGATGGTGTGCCCATTGTCAAAGCTGTTGTCCCCAGGAATCAGTCACGTTCCTTTATTTCTCAGGGAAGCCCAGAGATCTTGGTGAGTTGCATGTGTCAATACTGTTCTTAAACTGCAGATAGTCAAATGGGTGTATTTTTTTCATGCACCTTGTAGAGAAACGTTTCTTAACTATTCCTCTTCAAATGTGTTCCTTTAACCTATGACAAATGTCAGTTATAAGTTAAATATTTATCTTCCAAGAAAAAGCCAGGCTGATTTGTTGACTGGCATTTAAGAGCTGATGAGACACGACAGTAAATTATAGTGAGGCGTATTGTAAGTTGCCACTTGATCAACTTCCCTACAGCAACCAATTTGCTAATGCAATGCAGCCCAGATTCAAAATTACAGCACTGAGTTATTAATGGTGTCATTGTTTGTCGTTGCTTTCCAACCCATATATTAAACTATACCATATCTGGTGCATGCACACTCCAAAGGCCTGTGCTGTTCCTAAAACTAACTCTTGCACTAACACATGTTCTTGTACTGTGGCAGATACCAAATAATGAAAGGAGAACAGTGGTTTTGTATTTACATCTGTATATATGGCCTAGACACTGGCCCCAGTACAATAATACCTCTGTTTTGCAGGAAAGAATATTTCAATATTCCTATTTTGTATGTCAAAATTATTGTCTTGGCCTAATGTGGTACATTCGTAGGTTATTTGGACACATCTAAAATTCTCCTTGTTTTTTTCATAAATATCAAATGAAAATAACCTTGAGTATTTAGATTCCTTTGTTACTTTGTCAGAAATGAAACTGGTACAATGTTTGTTAAACTTCCTGTGTTAATAGGTTTACTATTAACAATTAGTGTTCAGAGAATAGAAAAAGCAGTAGCTTAAATTAAATGCCTGACTTGTAATTGAGTGTTTGAGAGGGGTTGGTTGGCTGGGATTTTTAGTTGTCTCCTCCCATCCTTCCTACCCCAACTTCTCTGACCTATGTAGAGCATAGACTAGTCTAATATGTTTCTGTGTACCACATGTGGATTAACTCATTTGAGTGGGATTTTTTATTGACTTGTTTGTTTGGGGAGAGGAGAGAGAGTTTTCCTTTGTGGTAGGTTATCAAGAAGCCTCTGCTGGACTTTATGCAAGCTCCATTAGCATCAAGGCAAGGAGAAAATAAACCTCTGGATTTCATCAACTTTTTCATCAAACTTTTCTAGGTAACAACAAGTCTGAACTGTGTTATTGGAACTCATGGTTGGCTGCCTTATGACAAAAACATTTCCAACTATTTTACATTCATCAAAGATACAACAGTGACAAATCCCAAGTAAGCAGATTTTGAGGAGGGGTACAGATGAATGCATTAAAATAATGAAATACAGTAATTGTTCAAAAATCAGTGGGTTGTACTGTATTCACTGTCTGAGTTTTCATCTACAAATGTATCTTCTGATGTTCAGTAATATTACCTGTAATTTATAATAGCATTCTAGTAGAGTTGTGTAAGTGCCATTTCAGGCTTCATTCTTAGTGCTACTTCTAGTTTTTTTCTAATTATCAATCATAAAAACCCATCTTAGAATCTGAGATAGTCTTCATACATTCTTATGCTATAGTAATACAGATGTATATGTGGTGAGTTTGGGTTTTTTTGTTCTTAGGATATTCCCTTTTTGTCTTTAATGTTACAATGCTTAATAGGGACATGAGTTATCCAATTGTGTAAAAGGCTGAAAAAAATCTGAGATGAAATCTTGCTTCCAGTCACTGGTGGCAGTAAGATTTTTGCCATGGATGTAGCCTTTTCTATAGATGGAATTCGTTACTGATTTTTGAAGACACAGGAAGTGCAAAATCCCTGGATTTGAGCCAAGGTTACTGTTAACTGCTCATCGTTTGCCTACAGAACACAGCGCAACATGAGTGGTCCTTTTGCCCCAGGGCTGGAGATCACCTCCAAGCTGTTTGCAGTGTCCCATGACGCAAAGCTGCTCTTCAGTGGCGGACACTGGGACAACAGCATCCGAGTGACATCCCTTACGAAAGGCAAACTGATGGGACAGCACATCAGGCACATGGGTCAGTCACTCTGTGTTGGGAAATGGAAAGGGTTTGTGTATGTTACTTGGTGTTCTCAGAATATAGCCACGTCACGTGGGCACACAAGTGTAGCAGTTGTAAAGGAATGGCAGCCTAAGAACAGAAGAATGCTTGAATTGTGATTATGCAGAAATACTGGAGCATGGCTTTTCAGTCACTGGAGTGGTGCTTTGATGTAGTTTCCAAATAAAGCTCGCCTGCTATTTTTAAGTAGCAAAGTTGAATGTGTCAAGTGGGTGCACTTGGCTATATGATGATTTCATTGTTTAATAGTGTCACCAGCCCTTATCACAGTGGAGTATTTCATGCTGACTGCAAATCAGGATACAGTGTGACAAATTGTATCCACATTGTCAGTCTGTGGGAAATTAGTCCTAATTACCCATGTGACGACTTTGTCTTCTTTTCTTTATCTAGATATTGTGACCTGCTTGGCAATAGACCATTGTGGAATTCATTTAATTTCAGGCTCCAGAGATACTACCTGTATGATATGGCAAATAGTTCAGCAGGTGGGTTATTTAGGCATACTCAGAAGCAGTTTCTGGATGTAATTTTGTTCTTGGTTTTGCTATTATGTTTTACTGATTTCTTTTCAGGTTTGTAGGGAAGATGGTGCACTAAAATCAATTAGCTTAGTTATTTTACTTTCATTGTCTTCTCTGAAATACTATATGTGTCAGTTACTGTGTAGCTGAAGTGCATTATTTTAGCAGCTCTCTTAAAGATTTCATAGATTATTTTCAGGGCAGACAAATAAGAATTTTACATTTTTAGGCAGTTGTTCACTCCTAGTAGTTGCATTTTAGCACTGCCTTTTCTCTGTGGGGGATACTGATGAGTACAGAAAAGACACCAGTGTCTATTGCCTGCATTTGCACTGGCATTTGAGAATTCTTTAATATTGGTCTCGTGCTTTCACACAGTGAAAGTAGTTGTGTGATCCACGTGTGTACTTACACTCAAAATGTGAGGCTGTTTCCATCATTACACATTTAAATGCTGATTTCTGATTGCTGCATTTGAGATGTACAAGTAGGATTAATTGCTGGGGGAAGCTGTTGTGTTTTGGACAGTAGATTTCATCAAGTCACCTTGTTCTTATTGTGGAACTAAAGTCAGCACATTAAAGTAGTCGAGTGGTGCATAACTGCATGTGCTTTTGTCTTTATGGTGGGAGTATTTATAATTCTGTGAAGAAGTACTTTGTAGTAACAGTGCGTGGTCAAAAAAGGAAGACCTTAGTGCTTGTATGAGTAGCATTTTGTCTCAAGTGGCGATAAATGTTGGAGGTTTTTTTAGTTTTTTTGTCTTTTGATTGTGAGTTAACTCATCCTCTGGAAATGATCTTTGTTTAGAAGTGCTTTTTCTTAAGATTTTTTATATATTTTTTATTAATAGATATATAAATGCTGTTTAATGCATAGTAAATGTTTCTTGTGAGAGTTTTATCTTGGTCTTTACGAAGCGGCAGCAATGGGCTGCATACTGGCATTTCCATTCTACTTGTCTTCTCTGCAATGACACCTTCTGTATTTTGTCACTTTTTCTGTATTCGTATTCATGCGTGCTTCAGGCTTTCAGTGCCTGATTGTGTAAAGGCAGTTTACACAAACAAATTTTTATCACAGAAATGAAAAAAAATAGTTCTCTGTAGAACTACTTACTGTACCTTCTTTCTAAGCACAGTCCTTTCCTTAGGACTGGTTTAAGTCTGTATATGCTGGCAGTACAGTCACTGGGACAAAAGCTGTGATACCCTGCAGTTATATAGGAATATTGCTATTTTTAATGAGTGTAATTGCAGGATTTCCTTTGCATATTGTACTGCTGGTAGTCACTGCGAAGTACTATTTGCTTCCTTTTCTTTGGAAAATGGAAAGAATTCATGTTATTTTAAGTAAAATAAAAGTAAATTTCAGCTTCTTTAAGTTTGATTGTGAAGATAGTGCTTGATTCCAGGGTAAACTCTTAAGAACTGGACAAGCCCAGATAGAGAGTTGAAGAACGAATGTGTGGATGGTGTATGTGAACAATTCCTGTTAGGGCTGCTCACTATTGTCCTTGCACTCCTGGACACCTGCAGGGATAGGAAGGAGTCAGCTAAAAGACCGTGTCTCTCACACCCATACAGTAACTACGTGTTCATTCATTCTTGGCATTTCTGTAAGTAAGGTGCTGACATAGTGGGCAATACATTGATATTGGAGTGGTGAATTATGCCTTTGGCTTTGGCCTCTGTCGTTACACGCCTCACACAAATGGTACTGAAGATACCAGAAGTTCATTTTTTGTTTGTCCTTCAGCTGCAAGAGAATGTGTCATTGCACTTTTTGTTACTCTCAGGGAGGAGTGCCTGTAGGCCTGGCACCTAAGCCATTACAGATCCTTTATGGGCACACTGACGAAGTTTCGAGTGTTGGCATCAGCACTGAACTGGATATGGCAGTGTCAGGATCCAGGGTAAGCACCTTTCTACTTTTCCCTTTTTTTGCCTTTTCTCAACTAAACCATATAAGGTGTTTGGAGTTGATTAAGAATAATGCAAAAAAAGTCACTTTCACAATCTTTTTGTAAAGTCTTGCCTATCAAGAAGATACATGCCATCCCCTTTGCTGCCTGCTTAAATCAGACTGTCTCAAACTGCTGTGCAGAGCATAGGCCTCACCTACTATACAGTGTAGTTCTGCACAGATGAGCTTTAATATCTGTGGTCTTTCTTGGAGATTTTAAGCCTCTCATAGCAATAGTGTTCTGATTGTTTCTTCTCGGCTGTGTTAACTCTGAAAGTTCTGTGCCACTTGCTCATGGTCTGCCTTATTGTACTGCACAGGCAGGCTGCTGAACTCTGTACTCCACATAATGCCTGCTCGTAAGTGTGACCTGTGAAATGGCTGATTTGCTGCCTCTCCTCGTTCTTGCCCTACTTGCATTTGCTTTTTTCATATGCCTATAGTACACGGTCTTGAGGGGAATGCTTCTTTGTGCAGAGTTCCTAATGCTCAGGAGTCCTTATCTCCCATGAAGGATTTAAATGCTTTCAAAGCCCTGTATCCTCTGTCTGTAATTAGTGAGTGTTGTGATAACTCTCCTGCTGAATATCAACTCCCCTAAATGTGGTTGCTGCAGGATGGCACCGTTATTGTCCGCACTATTCGGAAGGGTCAGTACGTTAGGACTTTGCGGCCACCTTGTGAGAGCTCTCTCCTGCTGACTGTTCCCAATCTGGCTGTGTCCTGGGAAGGCCATATAGTCATCCACACCAGTGTGGAAGGAAAGACTACTCTCAAGGTACTTAAGTTTGTGGAAAACCTCTGTTTCTGTCGCTGAAGATTTTAATCGTAAGTGTGTCTAACTTGATCTCATTTCTTGTAGTAATGAGGTTTTTTGAGCATGCAGTGTCAGTTTCTGTATTTTTAAAAATTTTTGCTAGCCAATTTGAGTGAAATTTTGTTAAAGGGCAAGTGACAGGCATATTGTGCTCTGAGTTTCATGAAAATCTCCAAACCCCTGTAAGGAAGATGCTCAAACATACACTAATGAGTCTAACTGGGAGAGCTGCTTTGGACTGGAAAACTAGGGGAAGCAACTTCCACTGTGCACAGAAACAGAGGCTTAAAAGGGGAGTAGTAGTACTTCTGGGTGCAAGATGATCAGTGTCTACCCAGTTTCTTAGTTTTGGATTGGAGATACAGCTATAAGGTTGTGTCTCTTGAGCCGTATAGTTGTTTTAATAATGGTAGAGCTGTTGTGATTTCTTTAAACATGGGAGATTTCTTGGAAAAGAAATCTCTTTGATGTAGGCATACTAACTACATTAGGAAGATGGAGAGAGGAGAGACTCAAGGTAATGCCAGGCTGGAAGAACTTAGGATGGTTTTGTTAGTTGTGTCTGTAATCCAGCAAGAAGTCATTGGCTTGTCTAGAAAATGCTTCTTGATCTAGCTCTGTGGAAATGTGCTAGTTTCCTTCTGCTTTCGGATTTGGGAGGGCCGGGGAGGGAAGGCTGGTGGTAGCAAGGCTGAAGATGAGTGCAGTCTTGCTTTTCTTCTTTCTTAACAGAAATTCCTATAAAATAGGGACCTCTCTATTAAATCGGTGGATTTCTAGGAAATTTAGAATTTATTAAATGGACTACAACTTTACATCAAGAGGTAGCTTCAAGAACTTCCATACAGGGCCTTACCTCCGTACACATTGATTATAGGCTCACTACTCTCGTATCATTCAACAGGGAGACTGTTCTCAGCGTTATTCTTTGTGGGTTGTTGCCAAATTAGTGCCTTTTAATGAGCAAAAGGTACAAGTGCAACACTCTTTATCCTATCAGTCCTCTGTGACATATTTATTTTTGATCTCTTCAGGATAAGAATGCATTACATCTCTATTCTGTCAATGGGAAATATCTGGGTTCTGAGACTCTGAAGGAGGAGGTGTCTGATCTGTGTGTAACTGGTGAATATATCGTGATGGGCAGCTTGCAGGGATTTCTTTCCATACGGGATCTCTACAGGTAATATACCACCATTTTTACTGAGATACAAATATGGAGGCTTATAGAGAAAAGGCTATGTAATAAACTTTGCTTGGTGAGACTTTGCTTTGCTTTGCTATAGGTGAGACCCCCTTCTGTGTTCCTCCTCCAAAAAAAAGTTTTTGGTGGAACTAAGATACAGAGAAAAATAAAATGAGAGGTCATAACAGATCTCTTTCTTCCCAGACATTTATCCAAATTAAACACCTAGAACTGAGAGGAGGAACTGTCAGTCTGCAAACTGTGCTGGTGCCCTGATTGGTCACAGGGAGCTCAGCAACTGCAGGATCAAGCCTCGTGTAGTTCTGCACTGAGTTTTAAGCTACACTTACTGCTTAGCTCTGTAGAGCTCCACTGCTCCTCAGAATGGGAGGGATGTTTATCACTTAGGCAGCTGTGGAACTAATGTCACTGTTCTTCCGTGAAAATGTCTTAGCTTACTGACTTAAGCTGTCCACATCTGTTCTTGTTATTGAAGCTCTGTTTTGGGATACAATTAGAATTTTAGGATACAATTAGATAATTGAAACTGCAAATTGTATGCTTGAGAAACTGTGTTTTATAGTGCATCCTGTGGACAGCAATTTCACCTGCATGTGATTCTTTGCCTTATGTGCAATCAAATACATGATGTACTTTCTCTCTGTGACTTTTGTTCCTTTCAGCCTGAGTCTGAGCATCTCTCCCTTAGCCATGAGACTGCCAATCCATTGCATTTCTGTCACCAAAGAGTATAGCCACATCCTTGTTGGCTTGGAGGACGGCAAGTTGATTATCGTTGGTGTTGGCAAGCCAGCAGAGGTAAAACCCACCATCAAGAACTTTTTCTACCGAACAGTGGGAAGTTCACTTATTTCTGCTTTCCAGTTGAGCAAGAGGTCTCCTCTGTGGCAGGGTAAATTTAAGAGCAAGTTTCAGTTTTCAGTGGGAAACAAATAACTTTTGAGACTGCTCTACTGAAAGTTCTGATTAAGAATCAGAGGTATATAGGGATCACAGATGGGAAGCTCAGCAGGACTAACTTCCAGACTTTATCCTCACATCTGAATAAGTAAAGTCATAATAGCTAACCTTTTCTGAACAGGATAGTGTTGTCAGCCTCTTCTTGATGAAATAATTTTCCAGAAGAAAATTGGAAATGAAAGAGAGCAAGCTACTTTCTTTATTTTTTTAATGGTTTCTATCAGATATCTTTTAATATGCACTGACTGACATTGGGGAAAAGGGTATTACTTCTTTCTGTTGAGAGTCTCTAATGGCAATGCACAGGAAATCACTTCTGTAGGTTCTCATCTCTGTATGCCTGTGCTCAATGTGGTGAATATAAACTTGTTGGTCCTGCATATGCAATATCAATTACAGAGCATCCATCTATCAAATAGATATGCCAAATTTTTCTTTTGCAAAATGTAGTTTTTGCTTTAATTACTTCTTGTCATGACTTTCAAAGTACTTCAGTTAACTTAAAACTGCTTATTATCTTTATAACTCAATCTCTGTTGTGCTGCTATGTATTTATTTGAAAATGTGATTATCACTTTTGCATGATCTTTAGTACATGCCAGAAAAGTGTGTATGAATTCAATTTTATATTTTAAATGTGAAAACAGAGCAACTTTATTTGTCAGTATTTTTAAATGGTTTTGCTAGGAGATACATAGTTTAATATTGGAAAAAGGCTTCACACAATGGTAGTCTGATTTTGCTTGCACTGGATGTGGAGGGGAAGTTTCCACTGACTTCCAGTTTTCTATTGTAGAATTGAAAAAGAGCTGATTATTATGTGGTTAAACATATGGTTGTAACAGCAGTTTTAAAGTCACTGTCATTTCTAAGCTTCCTATTCCATAGAAAAGATCTTTTGTTGGCTGAAATTTGTGTGTATAATTAGACTGAAGGCTTTTTGTTTTCTTATTTTCACTTTTTAATCACATCTATTTTTCTAACTATGCAGAAAGTGTTGTTTCAAAGACTGGATTCCTTTTATGGTTATAGAGGCTTTCCAATTACTTTTTTTTCCAGGATTTTCTGTTTACAGTTCAGATGATATGCAAGCTTAATATCTGTGTAAATAGATTTTTTTTTTAAACACAAACATATAAGGAACAACATTATGTCCCAGATTTTCTAGTTTTCTATAATGGCATCAATCAATATATTTGAAGAGTGTGTGTATGTGGGGTGTTCATTTGTTGAATGACTTGTTTTTAGTTTGGAAGGAATGTGTTAATTCTTGGAACTTTATCCATATACAGAAGACAATGTTGTACTTCTGGCTTTCAGTGATGATATTGATCCCTAGAACAGGATTGGATTTTTAGCACAGACTTGCTTTAATGTGCAAAAAGTGAAATGCTGCTTGGTATTAGGATTGGCCCTTAGTGTTTCTGCACTGACGTATCTAATATGGAGTACAAGAAACACTTTCGTATTTTTAACAATTACTTAGCTGTTTTGGATGTTGCAGAAGTCTTGGCAATTATCACTTTTTTGTGTTAATCCTGGTCAGTGCTGTGCCTTTTCTGGAACACTGCTGCTCTGAAGCAGGTTACATTTGTAGTGGTAACTGTGAGGAGCTGTCCTCAAACTTGTAAAGGCATAGATCTTATTTATTGAACTGCAAGGAATTTCAGAACTTAATCAGCTGCCAGGCTGATCACTACTGGCCAATCATCAACCTTGTGCTTAGGTAATTAAGAGTTTCTTATAAACTCTTGTCAGATTGCAGACCTACCAGATGCTGGATTTAATATGGCCTCTGGTTGCTTGTTATCCATCTCATCCTATGGAATACTCACTATGAATTACTTCTGCTTTAAACATTCCTCTGAACACCTCACCCAGGATCTTTGGAAGACTGTATAGATTTTATAACCAGGAGATAATCTTTCTCTTTTTCCTTTGTTCTGCTATCACTGTCCTGCATCTTGGCTGTTTTTTTCCCTCTTCTAACAATTTCTGTTTGAAATCTCTAAAATAAAATTTCCTTTCTTCTCATTTAGTTAATTTTTCCTTGGCATTCACCTTTTCTTTTCTCTTCCTACCAAAATAGCAATCTAAACACTCTTTCTAATCCCTTTGAAGTAGTTAAGCATATAAGTACACATTAGTGGGTAATATCCCTTTAACTGTTCAAAATCAGAGAAGACTGTGGTTAGTGTTTTGTGTCTTGTTTTTTGTCAGTCCCAGGAATCATCCCTAAGTGTAACTTTTAGTTTATTTTCAGGTAATTTTTGTTGGTATATTTTGTTTATGCAGTACATTGTCGTGTCTGCATTTCACCAGATTCAGTGTCTGAATTCCTTTTTAATTTATCCACCTTATCCCTTCCCCCTCCTTCTGTTTCTCTGAATTACTTTCAAACAGATGCGCTCAGGTCAGCTTTCCCGAAAGCTGTGGGGATCAAGCAAACGGCTCAGCCAGATTTCATCAGGAGAGACTGAATATAACACCCAAGATTCCAAGTGATTGCTGCTTCTACCTTCTCTCATGGATTCCAGAAAAATATTTAATCTTTTGGTCACTTTAAATGTATACATATGTAATTAGGGCTTTGATTCTGAAGTCTGTTGATGAAGAACCTATGGCAGAGGTACAGTAGTAAGCATATGTACTCACGCAAGTTAGCTGGCTTGCATAGTTGTCCTTAACTGTGTTCGCTTGTTCACGGCAAAGTCCCTCTCTCAACAGCTGCTAAAACTGTGTTTTGGGAGGGCTGAAAACACCCCAAACAATCCCACCACAAGTCTCCGAACCTCCAGATTACTAATCGAATTTAAGATAAATAACAAGATTTGATTTAAAGCTAAGTAGGGCCAGATGCTCCTTGATAACAAACAAGATATTTGGCTTTGCTTTGACAGCACTGCTATTCCCCAGTAAATTCAGACTCTGATAGTTGCAATGGTTGGATTCAGAATTGGATAGATGATGGTTAGAACCTTCTCAATACATTTTTAGCCTAATGAACTTTATTGCAGTTTGTTCGTGTAAATGGCTATTGCTCTCTTCTTTTGTGTAGTTCCAATTTTAGGCTGTTCTGCAAGGAACATCTGTGTTGCACTACTTTATCAGAAATTGTTTTAAGTACAGACATGAGTAACTTCAAAGGAGTTGGAGGTGGTGAAGGAGCTGAAGGAGGTAGGAAATATTGCTGCTGAAAATTATTTATATTGTTAAGTAAACTTAATACATACACCAAGAAATCCTATTATATATTTAACATCTTGCAGAAATACCTAGGAAGACTCATTATCTATATTGGTCAAATATCAATCTGCTTCATTAGTAAGGCAACTCCTGCAAACAAAAGATAAATTTCCACTGCAGAATCATTATGTAACATTGCAGCACAATTCAATTAAAAATAGCACCTGTTTGTTTCTTGGCTTGGTGTTCACCAAACCAGTTGTTAGCCATATTTCTTTTTCTGTAAAAATAAGCAGGGAAAAACAAACTATATATCCATTTTCAAAATGCATTTAAGACCTGGTAAAAGAAAATACCAGATCCTTATATGTGCTGTATCAAATTGCTTACTATCTTTTGGAGAAGCCATTACTGATTTTTTTTGTTTGTTTGTTTAGCAATACCTGATGATAGAAGGGTGTGTGTTTTCCTATCAATCTGATATTTTTCTAATGTTACTGATTGAAATGATAAACTCTATACTGTTAGAAAAGCTGGGTGATGAGGGAAAATATGAATTTCCAGATCAGCGTGCAAAGCTGTGTGTGTGCGTATGTGTATATATATGTGTGTGTGTGTATATATGTATATTCATGTATGTATTAAAAGAAGCAAATCCCATGGGGTGAGGGGAGCACAGATACAAGGCAGGTGTGATTGTTAGCTGCTATGTTCCCTTTTGGGTCTCCCTTTCTTCCCTCTATCATCGCTTTTCTTGTTGTTTTTTATTTATTTATTGAAATGAATGTGTGTTGTATCTCTCATAAATGTTATCAGATATTCCCTGTGGCTGGGGAGTTGTTGAACTACCTGAGGAACATAATGTATAATCTTATTTCATGAACTTTAAGCACAATATTTATTAGCTTTATAGAAATAATAATGCCTCCTTACCCTACTAAAGGATAATCTTTACAAGTTATGTTAGTCTCATTCAAACTGATTTCTCCTCCTCACTTTGTTTACTGGAAAAAAAAATCCCTCTTGATGGCTGATTGGTGTACTTTGTAAAGAAAGTTGTGTTCCATTTTCTTAACTTTTGTAAATGAAATAATAAATCAGATTAGTGAACAAGTGGGTCTATGCATAGTTGCAATATTCTGCCTAATCACTGTGACAGACTGGGTTGTCTGGAAAGTTAGGAGAAAATAAGAATTATTTTCCTGAGTCACTTGCCAAGAGAGGATTAAACTTCCAAAAGTAGAGTGGTGTGGGTTTTTTCATACTCCATGTATGTAAAAAAAAAGTAAGTTAACCCACATCCTGTATTTTCAAATAAGCTATAGAGAAGTGAAAAATACTATTTTTAATCAATTACCTATCCAATAAGAATACTAAGGATGCTGTGGAAGTATTAAATTAGTTCATGAGAATGTGAAGTATGTTTGTCCATTATGATTTCATGAAGAAGGGGTTTCAGGGGAACTCTTTGGAGAGTAGATTAGAAGTATTTCAGCTCAGAATGTGAGATCTTTCTGTGTTAGGGGAGGTTGAAAAAACTCAGTTGGGGCATTGAACTGATGGGTTTTATATGTATGCATAAATGTTGTGTTTAAATGCATAGAGAAGGCTAAGTGTTTATTTGAAGGGGAAGGGGGCAGGAAATGATCACGCTTTAGACTATGACAATCAAGTGGAAAAAGGGAGATGAGTCTTAAGTAGTGTTTGGTGGGAGCACAGTTTTCTGCTTGTCAGTTGCACAGAGGGGTTTGCATATGCATTTGAAAACATCCTATTGTGGGTTAGGTACATTTATACGAAAGTTAAATTAACATTTTTAGTACTTAAATATTAAAGAGTACTGAATACAGTGTGTCAGTTTAAGTAAAATGTTGCAATAATTGAAGTAGTTTATGATGAAGACCTTTGAATACCATAATTTTAGTGCATCACAAGCACTGGGTGATCACAAATACTTGGGACAGGTTTAAATGTGGACAGTTCTTTGGCTCTCAAGCTCAAGGCTAGTCTGTGCTTAGTACAAAGCAGGAGCAGCAGAATGAGCAGGGGGCAGGTGAGCTCTGAGCTGCTGCTTTATGCCCCAGGTAGAATGGCAACATCCATGGCCTTTGGATCTTCTGTCTGGTCTTCAGGGGTGGAAAGTGTACACAATCACATGCTTGGCATCCTTTCCAGAGGTCAACTGGAAGGACCTCCATAGTTTTGAAGGTCTGCACTTTGTCTCTCTTTAAAACCAGCCTTAAATAAAAGATGAGTCGAAAGTGTGAGCATTGGCTGGTATGTTGTTTTTTTTAGGTTTAACTTATTTGCATAAAAAGCATACAATAATGTTTAAAAATGGGAAATAATTTTTCTGATTAGCTGTTTGGGTGAGTTGAATTGTAGCCTATTATGCAGTGCACTGTGAATTGATGAACTGACTTTCATAATTATTTGATTTCCTCAAGTCGATAAAGCTTAGGATGCCATTTTGTTTTTCAGGTAGTATTGGTGAAATAAGATTCTCCATTGGTTGTGATCAAAGATTTGTTTAAGTGTAAAAAGTAAAGTTTTGAGATGAGAGGATTCAAATGAGGAATTTAGAACAAACAAACAAGTCTTAAGTGACATTTGTTTCATAGCACTACATTTGTCAAGATCTTCTTTGTGATATCTTCATATGTTTAATTTTTGGAACAACTCTAATAATATTTATCAAAGTTTAACATATGCTTACCTTTGAAGATAAGTAAGTAGGAGTGTAAATATATATATCTAAAAGAAACTGAAAACTGACCTACTTTTCATACCTGTATATAAATGAGATCAAGTAGTTAGCAGTATTAACTTCTTCGTAGCACAGTTTTGAACTTGCATACCAAAGGATATTTAGAGGACATGTCTCCTTTATTTCAAGTAAATGTCCGCTAAATTTCTCTAAATCAATTTACTTATATTCCTGATAGTATTTTTAGTTCTCTTTTTAGCTATAGTGAAGAATCACATCTAGTCTGGGTTTGAACTATACGAGCATACAGAAAGTGAAATGCTCTTCAAGTTATCATCTGACTTAGGCAGATTTTTCTGTACCAATATTCTTGTCCATTACTTGCTCATAGGATATCTAGAAACCACATCTTCTATCATCCATGTACCTTTTCAGCACAACATAATAATCCCAGTCCTTAAGTAACTGCATTTGTCCAGACGGTTAATACACATTGTGAAAATTAGGTTTTCTTAGGAAAATAATTGATTGTTTGATATTAAAAAGAGGAAAAAAAGAAAAAACCTAAACAAACAAAACCTCCCCCAACCCCTACAACTTTCCCTCCCAAAAATACCCCCAAACTCACCCACATTGTAATCCATATTGTAATCATATTACAATTGTTTTGCTAATCTGTAGCATTGATAATAAACAAGTTTTTTCCCCTCTGGCATACCTTAGATCATGCATGTTATCACAAAACAGGTTTATCAGTCTTCACAGGCTTTAAATGGCCAAGTCAATTGGCTGTCTTATAAGGATCCCCTTGAAAGTTGTATTTCTTTGTCCTTTAAATGAGTGCAAAGAACTACATTTCTACACTGGAAAAATTTTTTAAAATAGTCCTGCAGGAATGATAAAATTTATTTTTTGTAATGCACAGATTAGGTAATTCCTGCTTTAGTCCATGGGAGCTATATATCTCACTTCCCTAAACCCTGTCTTCCTCCTCCCTGTTTCCTTTGCAAACCTTTCCCAATCTTAATTAACAAAATCATTAGAAAAGATAAGTAAAGGAACCAAATGCTGCACGGAGCTTTTACTGTGTACATGTATTTAGTTGAAAATGTGTATCTATATACAGATTGTAGAAGGGTAGGGAGCTTTAAAGCGAGAAGGAGGTGTAGAGATGTCAACCTCCTTTTGCTCCTATACTGAGAGTCTCTGTAGACACTTGCTCTGTATTGTCACCTGAAACATTCCTGTCTTCCACTGCTAAAGGCACCTTGCTATGTTAAATGCTGAGCCGAGGTGCTGTGAATATTTTTTTTCCCTTTCAAAGAATTACAAAAAAAGAAGCGTGCACATATAAATGCATATCCTAGTGTGAGCCTAGGGCTTGATCTAATAAATACTTATGTGAAAGCACTACATAGGGTTATATTTATTTGAATGGAAATTCAAGCATGTGCTTCAGTGATTTCTAGGTTTTTTTACGCTTTCTGGCTTAGAAGCTGTGTTGGTTTTGGCTGCAAACATGACACGTGTTGGTAGTCTCCTTTTGGGGAGAGTAAGTTTCCATGGTATTATACATGTGGGCTCATTGTATGCCAATGTTAGAGTCAACTGAAGTGTGTGGAAGATGTCTATCCTTCCATTCCAAGGAGCCAATCTTATTACTAAATTGCCCTTGTTAACACATACTTTTGAAGGAAGCAAGTTTTCTAAAAAGCTACTGCATTAAAAAAAATAAATTTTAAAATTGGTAAAATGCTATTGTTCCCTTCTTCAGTGTTATAGATATCAGATGCCTGAATGTAAAAATGCCTCCAAGTGGCACCATAGCATGCTCTGCATTTCAGTCGAGTGCCATTTACCTTACTGCAGTCTTGAACACCCTATATGTGAGGAACTGCTTGCAGTGTTTAGTCCAAGGTAGCCTTTGTTCATTTTTAACTCACCTTTTTGCTGTGCATCTGTGGAAGAAGATTGGTGTGTCTTTCTTTTAGTTACCTAAGTTCATTTACCTAAGTGGCCCAAATAAAATAGCTGTTTCACTTATTTTTGGTAGCGTTCCTTCAGTGTGTGTTCTTCTCAGTTTTGTCCAGTGGACTTGAGAAATTTGGCAGGTAATTCCAGAGTGTAGGTCTGTGCTTATACTCAGCACAGACACAATTTCATCACACATCTTCTGTCCCAGAAGTATGATTGTCAGTATAGATTATGGTTTAAAGCTGATAAAGTGTTTTGAGATTGGAATATAAAACATCCAGCCATATATATCATAGATCTAACTGAAGTTTGAGGCCACTTATTTATTTAGCTTCCTATTTAGTCAGTATTTTCCTCTCAAGGGAGCCATATTTTCTGCCTTGAAATAGCTTTAAAATAAACTTGTCTTGCACCTGACAATACTACTTCAGTCATATGCAGCTGTGAGCTGTTTCTTAAAGAAAGCCATGAGGAGAAAAAAGAATTCAAGAAAAACTTGCAATACATATCCTGATTCTGCAGGAGCAACTTAGTATGAGATTAGAGAAATGCTGCATGTGAGACTTACCTCCCTTTGGTCAGTATTTTGATGGAAGCTGTGATGCTACTCAGTTTGCCTGATGAATTTTTACTGAAGCTAATTGGGGGTGGAAGCAAAGGCCTTACAGCAAAAGTTAACCATATCTTCTGATAATTCTTACAGATTGTGCAATTATGTGATTACAAATGGATCTTTAAATGCCAAAAAATGCCTTTTAAAAGAGTTAAATGTTAGGTCTGAGGAGTGTTGGAAATAACTACTTTCAGAAATGAGCCTTCAGGCACTGTAATGAACTTGCTGTCTGTCTTCTGTGCAATATCTCTTTCCCTCTGGGTGCTTTAAGAGTATACTGTATGTCTTACTTTGTTTTGATCAATATGTTTTAAGAGTGTGTATATTGGCTAATGATGGATTTTTTTTTTCCTGTACAGCATGGTGGAAGAGGTTTTAAAATTTTGCACTTTTCTAGGATTTGCAAGTTTGTAACCTGAAAATTTTTAACATGCACACTTTTGTATATAATTAGCATTGTATATATTTAACATGAGTTTGAAGCAAATAAAAGTAATTGAATGCATAACTTCTCCTTTTATTAAAAGCACAAAAATTAAGTGTGGGAGTACACTGAATTAACAATTCTTTAATTTAGCAGGTAAAAGTAGGCAGTGGGAACAGCTGACTCAGTGTCCTGTCTTAATTGTGTTAAGGCAACTTTTGTTTTTTGGTGGGGAAGGAATCAAAGTGGATACATGAATGTACAGGCCCCTTCAAGCTTTGAATAGCTATGATTAGCCAAGTACTGCAATAAAAAGTGTCTTTTTGCTGGGAAGGAGATGTCTGAAACATGCATCAGGGTAAGGATAAGAGCCCACTAATGCATATTTTTATTTATTTATATAATGCATATTTATCATTATTTATAAAGCTGAGGTTCACCACCCACCCTGGTACTATAAGCATCTTTCCTTCTTCCTCATTGTCTTCCCCATATAGTAACTTTTCCTCCAGAATATGGAAGACTACGGATTCAGGAGATTGCTGTCAGTCAGGAGGAAACTGAAATCTGTTCCAGGCTCATGTTCAGTTGGTTTCTTACCCCTGCAAACAAGACAAACCATGCTGTGAGCTTTAATGGGAGGTGGGACTACTCTGCTTCTATCTGTTACTAGGGGATGGATCAAGGCACCCTTACTCTGTACAAGCAGATTTTTTACTCCCTTTTTTGCCTACATCTTTTAGATCAAGTCCATCTAATCCTAGATAGATTCCCTTGTTCTGGAATTCAGTGCATTAGGGCCAAACTGGTATTTCCCTGGCTTTCAGTAAAGGAGCTGACTATTGAGGCTCTTTCTGTGAAAGGTAACTAGAATTTGGAAACATAAGCACCAATGGATGGAATGCCAAAGCATGCACTGGATTAGACATCCTTGAAAGTGCTGTCATACTGCTGGCTCCTTTCGAGCATTAAACAATACTCACATTTTCCCCAAAGAGAAATGGAACCAAGGGATTAAGTAACTTCTGATGTGGGGGACAGGCAGCATGTGCCAGGAGTCTAATAGAAGCCTCTCTTCCTTTCTGTCTGAAGGGTATCAATTCAAATGAAGCATTTACCTCAAAAACAGACGTGCTCCTGTCACTCCTTGCAGCGTGGCTTTATCTCCTTCCACTAACAGCATCGTACCTTCCCGCAAGCCCTGGTGGAGGTGGAAACATTTAAAGTGATTTTCAAGCTACGTGAAAGGGTAGAATGCTTGTCACAAGCAGGCCAGTCTTAGTGCCACCATGACTACAGACTAAACCTTCTTGCTTACCTAACAAAGAGGTAAAGACAAAATTAGGTGAGTTGTCTTGTTTTAGAAGTTGACTTTCTTGTTTATTTCAGTTTTCACTCTTAAAGGAGAAACTATTAAGGAGGTGAGTAAACTGTTTGTTCCCATAGTTATTCTTAGATCCAGTTTGGGCCGAGCAATAGTCAGCTGGGTTTGTTAGTGCACAAACTTTATACTACAAGATCAAACACAGGACAGGAAACACAGAGGTCCCACTTTCCAGACAGACATAATGAAATTACATATACACTACTGAATGTGCAAATTCACAAACTGCATTACAGAGATTCAAGTTAAGAATATCTGCAAAAAGATTAAGAGAAGTTTTGTACCATCTGCATGCACACCGTGGCCAGTGCCTGGGAAGATCAGAGCCGCCTAAAATGGTGTTGAGCAACACTAACAGGAGTATACATTTCATTGGCCCTAACCCATTTTCTACAATGAGTAATATCCAAGGCTGAAGCTCTTAGCAAGAATACTACTAGCATTCTAAACCATGGTTCTGTAATCTTGACAGGTGGGGAACCCACACTGAGAGCTAGCATGAATGCATTTAAAATGTTTATTATGCTACAGCCTCCTGATGGAGAACTGCTACTCACCAGAACTGGAGGGGTGTTTGGTTCTTCGTGGTACTGACGGATTCTTTCCTCTCTTGTCTCCTGCAATAATGAGCATAGATTTAACTTCCCAGGCCATAAGGTAGGACTTGGAGCTATTCAGGCAACATGACATCAAACAATTTCATAGCATTAAACAAAGCAGACACTTCCCCTCAAGCAGAATGGGATGGCAGGATTGACTCTAAATAGGTATGTGTTTTACCCTTCATCACGAGCAGCAATTTACTGCAGGTTGATCAAACAGAACTCACACAATACCAACCCAGAAAAGCCTTAAAACTTACTTCTACTCAATTCATCCATGCTCTTTTTTTAATTCGTACTATCTCTGTGTGCTGGAAGGTGGTAGAAGCAAATGCCTGAGGTGCCACCTTTGTGAAATAGAGTAGTGAATCATGGATTTTCAGTGATTAAGTATTTGCTTGTCTTCAAGGACGTATTACACTGAAGAATTTCCTTTTGTGAACAGCTCTGTCATGTTTCCTCAGCTTTACTGTTGAACTGAGCAACAGTAAAGAAAAAACATAGGAACACAGCAGGGACTTGGTACAGCACAGAGCTTCCAGCCTCCTCTGAGAGAAAGAGCAGAGCTTATTTATAAGGAAAGGACTGCCTGCTTATCTAGTGACAAGCTGATTAAATGAATACCTATAACTTCATTTAAATTCTGGAAGCACACCCATATCCACCGTTCCTCGTTGTTCCCTAATTCTTATTACCTCCTCTAACCATGGAATTTTGATTACAAGAAGGAAAGTATTTAAGTTTTAAAAGATGCACCACACAGATTGTTCCCAGGAGTTAGCTGACATGCTATTCAAGGAGCTCCTCCTCACTGTATGGAAATCTGTCTTTATGCTTGATGGCTGAAGTGTTTTTCTTTCAGCTATATTAGTGCATGTGCTTGCACAGTACTGGACATTACAGGCTGTGCTCCCTGCAAGGACACCAGTGCCCAGGTATCTTCTTACACAACAACTCTCTGAATCTCAAGATCTCCCTGCTCTAATAATTTCTTCTGACCTTCAGATATTTAAGCCTCTTAATCTATATTTAAGTTAGGTCTTCCCAAGCAGCAGGTAAGACAGAACTTTCCAGACCCACAGTGCTTTGCATCTTAAAACTTTAGGTTTATCTTTTTTTTAAAGTCCTCCATTCCATGCCAGATACCAAGTGTTTCACCAGTATTTCAGACATTGCAGAGCTTCTGTTTGTGAAAAACACTTTGTTCAGTAATACTGTTGCCAACTCCTCTTCCCAAGCAAAGTTAAGTTTTAGGAAGAAGCAAAGTGTTACTGCCTTCATTGGGATTTCCAGTTTTTCTGGGGAGCAGTTGTTTGACATATTATAGCTTTGTAAGGTCTCAAAAATGCACACTATTTTTACTCCTCCACACCTTGGTTACTGTGTTAGTTTTGGTGCGCTTTACTTACACCCATGTGAGTTCTTTTAACATCTGGGTCCAGGTAGTGGGGGTTAATATTAAAAGGAACTAATCCTAGAGCCTTCAGGGAAGGTGGATAAACAATTGGCATGTCATTGGTGGTATTGATGCTGATGGTAGCAACATTGGTTCCTGCACTGGATCCCATGTAAGGAATCCCATCCTGAAAGACAAAAGCAATGATCAGTCTGCAGTATCAAAACTAGGAACTCAATTTTATAGCATCTTCTATCACTCTTGGAGACCCATCACTCAGATCAGACATAGTCCTTCCAGCTCATCTCACTGCTAACTTTACAGGTGAAAAGCAGAACAAGAATTCAGGTTCTGAGGTGGTCAGTAGCTTCTCTGTGTCAGAGAACTAACTGCTGCCTGCCTTGTACTCACAACTCTGTGACTGCCCAAGAGAGAACTTACCAGGCTGTCAGTGCATGTTGGATTTTGCTATTAGGAGGAGAGACTTGCCTCTATTGCAGTTACAGGAAATATCTGAACTGCTTTTAACTAGCTTCTGAAGAGAGCAGACCATTGGAAGCTCAGTGCAATGTTGTCACAGCATCAACTTACCAGTACCATGACCAGTTTAGCACTGTTTAGTACTGGGTACTATGCTGTACATAGAAGAATACCACACAAATATGCAAGTATACAAGTAATGCTGAGTAATTTGTAAAAATAGAGATGTCTTGAGACAACTGGTGGTAATATAACCAAGCAGTTATCCAGACTTAACTGGTTATTTGGACATTTTCTGGCTTTCATTCCCACAACAGATGTTGAATTTCTGTATATTAAGATAAGCCTAGCTAACCTTTATTCTTGGCAGCTGGCTTTACTGTGGCTTGTATAAATCTGCATAAAGTCATTTGCAATTCCACATTGCTAAGGAACACCTTGCTTCTGTTCCCTTCTAGAGGCGGTGTATCTTTGCTGTGCCTTACAAGATTCACCAGCTAGACTGGTGCTGCTGACCAGAGGGGCTTAATGGCACTCATATCTCTCAGTTCCAAAGAGATACAAAAATTATATAATTTTCCACATCAACAGGACACTGTCTAAAAGGCACATATGGATACAACTTTATCACCAGTTTATTAGCAGACAACCTGCAACATGAACACATCTATATCAACAAGATATGAAGTGGGAATCTCAAGCTGAAAAACAGGGTTTCTGGACATAGGTTAAATCCTGCACTAGTCTTTTGACAGTTATTTTGAGGGACTTCTAGGATTCTATGTAGCATTGTACATCCCAAGGTCTTGCAATCCAGCATCTAGAAAACTGCTCTAGGAAGACAGACTGCTAAGTTCTTTAAGACAGACCTTAAGTTTTTTTAATGACTCAATGACAGCCTTATTTGGCCATGGTTTTCAGTTCACCAGGTTGTTTGAGATGGCTCAACATTTTAAGTTTAATAGCGACAAAAATGCAAAATCTGCTTGGATTTGTCTGAACAAAAGTTCGTGCATGAGATCCTGCCATTCAGACTTGGCCAGAATCTGTAGTTTTACCTCAAGCACTCTCTTCCTGATCTCATGTATCAGACTGTTGTCATAAAGAGCTTTCAGGAGACGGAATGTGTTCCCACCTCCTGCAGAAAGAAAGTTGTGCTTATTTAACATGCTTTCATGGTCAGTTTTAATTGAAGCCTTTACAAACTTGGCAGGGACAATGAGTTCTATGCTCTCTTCAGGGCAGTATCCTGCTTTGAGAAGCAGTAAAACCAGAAGCTTCAGAAGAATGGGCACTGGGCAGGCCATGGGCATGCCCTGAATCATCCTTGTAAGGCTGCCACTGTCTGACAGTGACCTCTCTTCCAATACCCAGGGCTATGGTATGAGGACTAGAACTTCTTGGGCTTGCTAAAGTGATGATACCGCTGTTACGATCGATCATGTTTTTACAGTGATGTACTGTTCAAAATAATTTGAAATTTACTGGAGATGAAGTTCCATTAATAAATCTACTTCCCAGCCCACCACTAAATTTAGGGTCTTTTGGCTCCAAAGTACTGTCCTCTGTAGTTTCTAATTACTATGCCTAACTGCTTAATTGTTGGTCTTCACTGCCACCTCTGTGCAGAACTAATCCAGTGCCCTATATAAACCTTCACTGGGGAGTAAGAAGTAAAACTTACCAATAAATATTGCTTCAGATTTTCTTACAGCTTCCACTGGATCACAAGATTCATGAATGCTGTCCAGCCCATAACCTTTAATGAAAAAGCATTTACCTTTGCCATGTCAGTTTGGTGGAAGAGTGTGAAATGTTCAATCCCTCCCTACCCACCTCCTCCAACCCTGAGCCAAATGTCTCAACCAGGGCAATTTCAGAGAACTCTACAACGTAAAACAGTGTACATCCTACATTAGTGCAGGGCTTCAGCATCCAGCTGTACAAAAGGAAATGCTTGTTTTGTGGATAGATGCACTCAGAGTGTAGGAGCGCAGAGCATTTCACTCAGCAGGTGCAGGCCAAGGCACAATATCCTGCTGAGCATTACCAGGTAACTAGAAAATAAGGAAAAAGCTATTGGTCCTCAGCTTGGCTTTGCAGGATGTGTTGGTTCTAGCATTGTTTGTGCAGATACCTGATCTGAATATTTTTTCTGTTAAAAGTGTCTGACTTTGGTAGATTTGCCTTGCTGGGCTTCACTGAGTACAGGAAGTGTCAAGAGAGACAGAAGAACATGGGCATTTGATAGCAGCAATCTTCCTGCAAGTCAAGGAGCAAAGTGTGCTTCAAAGGAAGTGAGTACTGATTATTACTGCACTAACAGGTCCAAAGTTACCCTCAACAGTGATAGATACTAGGTGGAGGTCTTGCTGTAGGCTGCTCTGCAGAGATCTTTGCTCCAAGCAAAATTCACCTGCTGTCCATCACGGAACTATCTGGGTCCTCGATGTGCTCTCAGTAATGGTCTTCACTTAACACCAGTGGTTGCGCGGCTTGAGCAGAGTTTTAAGATATATGGGAAGAAGTGTTCCCTGATGTGATTAAGAAGGATAAAAAGATGCCACTTCATAGTTAGGGATAAAATCTTCCTCCCTGGAGTGGGTAGAAGTGTTTGCAGCAGGATTTCTTCTGGAGGCCTCTAAAACATCTCCTTCCAGGCACAAGTCCTGCTGCTCGCTGCCCTTGCTGCCCGTACCGCAGCAGCCCAGCCCAGCCCGTGCGCACCGCAGGCTGCGGCGCTGCCGTCCCGGGGCGCTCCGTGCCCGCACCCTCCTCCCCGTGGCCGCAGAGCCCGGCCGGCCTTACCCAGGCTTTCAAACTTCTCCCTGGCCGTGCGGGCGTAGGCGTCGCGGTCGTGCAGGGCGTAGGGGATGAACAGCACCCGCTTCACCTTCCTGGCAGAAGAGAGGGGAGAGAGCGGTCAGCGCGGCGGAGGCGAGGCCGGGCGCGCTCCCGCAGCCCTGCACGGCGCTTACTGCCCGAGGAAGCTCTGGATGTGCTGCTGGCAGTGGCCCAGGTACCCCCCTCCGTGCAGGGTGGAGTTGGAGATGAGCAGCAGGCGCCGCGGGCCGCCCATGCCGAGCCGAGCCGAGGGGTGCTCCCAGCCCAGCCCGGTCCGCCCCTTCCTGCCCCGCCGGCGGCCCCGGGGTGGGGCCGAGCCGCTGCCGTTCCTCCGCCCCGGCCTGGCCATGCTGGACTTCGCCATCTTCGCCGTCACTTTCCTGCTCATCCTAGTGGGCGCCGTGCTCTACCTGTACCCGGTAATGCTGCCGGCGATGGGGCGGGGGGCGCCCGGCCCGGCCCGGCCCGGCCCGATCCCCTCAGCAGGCGGGCTGATGGCGAGCGGCCGCGGGGCCGAGGCAGCCCCGGGCCCGTTCCACGGCCCCCGGGCTCGGGCGGTGCCCCCGGCCTGGTCCGTGCCCCGGGGCCCGGGCGGGACGTGGCAGAGGTCTGCGGGAGAAGCTGCCGGGCAGGGCGTTCCCGGACAGCGCACCCCCGGCACTCCTGATTTACGTGCTCCGGGAATGAATCCCGCTTGCCAAAGGCGCGATCTGCTCGCCTTGTATTTTTGCAGGCCTGCGGGATAAATCTGTGTGTAATCCTACATTGCAAACGTGACCCTTTAAATCTTTGCGCAGACATCTTTCATCTAACCAGATGAATAATCCTGGGTTAGCCAGTGGCACCAGGCACACATTTGAGGTTTATCGGCTTAGCAGGTTTAAAGCCTGCAGATGTAGCATATCCAGCTTCTGTTTCATGTTTGTAAGTAGTGTAGTAGTATTGGTGTGGGAAATTCATCTCTCCTGCTGGAAAGCTGTGGGACCTGTATAAAATCTGAAGCTCATGTAGATTGATGCATTTCCTTTTAATCTAGGCATCTAGGCAAGCATCAGGTATCCCTGGGCTGGCTCCAACTGATGAAAAGTAAGTGGTTTCTGTCTCCACATTGATGAAGTTCAGCATTGGCAGAGGATGCTTTTCATGACCAGGTATCCTCTGTGTTTCTCAGGGATGGCAACCTGCCAGATATCATTGTCAGCAGCAGTTTACATGAGTTTCTTGTGAACCTTCACGAGAAATATGGGCCACTGGTCTCCTTCTGGTTTGGAAGACGTCTTGTTGTCAGCCTCGGCTCCATTGATCTCCTGAAACAACATGTTAACCCCAACCGGTTGTGTAAGTCTATTACTTTGGCTTTGAGTCCATTTGTTCTGGCCTCACTGGGCATCAAAGGAAGGGTGTCAGAGGAACTTGGGTTTTCATTCTACTTTGAAAGCAAATGAGACTTTGTAGCTGACATGGTGGTTCAGGTATGACTTTGGTCCTGCTTACTGAGCTTGAGTATCAGTGACTAAGGGTTACTGCTGTCCAGTGGCCATCAAGAAATCAATATGCTTGTGTCTTTTACCGTCTCTCTACAGGCAAACGTTCAGGTAAAGCCTCATACTCATTAGCCACTTGATAGAGCATGGTGAACATCCTGTAGCTACTTGGCATACATTTTAAAAGCAGTTTGAAATACAGTTTAGGAGGGTAAACTTTGCTAAATGAAGTCTGAAAACAGCTCTGCTAGTTTGTGATAACTGCCTTGTATGGTTCAGCATGGAGGGTTTTTTTAACTATTATTTGGAGAAATTCTTTACCTTTCATGTTTCTTTTGGTGTGTAGAATTTTGTGGTGAAAACCCTTAATGATCTTTCAGTCTTGGAAGTGACTGGTGGTGCTGGTAGCTGAGTTGACCGTCTTAGTCATGGGAGAGTATTTTAATTTATGGCCTAAGCCTCTTAGGTGGGCATTTTGCTTCCTGACGTTATCACACTCAATAAGTTAACTCAGTTGATGTTTGGGTTTAATCTCTTGCTTTCCTAGTTTTTATCTTACAAGGTTGACTGAGGTGCTGGGTGCACACCTCTGACCTGATCCTGTAGGCTGTCTTTAGGCACAGGCAGATAGCTCACTTTATGCTGGGGTTGTGAGGGGTAAGCTTCATGTATGGTTGCCTGACAGAATCAGAAAAAGAAATGGTGACAATCTGGGGAAGGAGTGGGAGTTAACAAGGATCAGCAAGACACAGTGGATAATGATGACACTCCAGAAGGTGGAAAACCACCCTGAAAGATCTGAATGCTCTCAAGTGTGTTTGGGGGAAATTAAGCAGACAGTCACTTTCTCAGAGCTCAGGGAAGTGGTGACAGGCCCCTGTGCAGGCAGGTTCTCAGAAATGTTTCAAATTTGGGAGGATCTGCGTATTGGAGAAAGAGGAATACAGTGCCTGGACTTCAGTACAGGAAATTAGGTGACCCAGGCAGCTACAGACCAGCCTGGTATCTTGCTGTCCCAAGGGCTAAACATTTTTTTAAGGATGGGATAAATGGGAAATGCATGTTGTACTTTGATAATTAGATTTTTAGACAAGGAAAGTGATAGAACTGTGTTTATGTCAGGGATTCAGTTCAGAATTTGCTTGAATACTGATAAATACTGGTACTTGAAAGAGGGATCAAGGCTGGATTGCCTTGGAAAAGTGAAATGCAGTGTTGGGGACGTGAAATACTCCATCTTATCTTAGTGTCCTATGCTGATGGCATTATTCTGGAGCCCTTTGTCAGCACAGGGCAGCAGAGTGACATGGATATCCCCGAGGGCTGGGATAGCAGGAACAGGAACAAGAGGAGAAAAAGCTGGCTGCATGAATTGCCTGTGGGATGACATGGCTATGGAAAAAAAAGGATACATTGAGTCATGATTTTCTGTAAAGAGAGGACTTTTGCACAAAATGAGTCAGACCTGAAGTCCTGTGTGTGTCTCTGGGCTCTATACTCAGGCATGATTTTTAATAAAGCAAGTGAAAATAAAGGCTGCCAGTGTGCTCAGAGAAGAGGGGACCCTGTCATGGAGGAGAAGCCAGGGAAGGTATGTTCAGCCCAGATGAAGAAAGAACTTAGGAGAAGATCCTCATAAAGACAACAAACCTGAGAAGGAGGGTTCTTACGATCTCAGAGGTGGAAGAGCAGCAATATTAGTTGTATCGCTGCTTTTCTTTTAGCACTGATGCTTGCCAGAAGTGCTCAAACTATATTAGAGGTGAGGAATCTTACAGGTTGTATTTCCTGGAGCATTGAGGTTTAAATAGTAGTAGCTGAGTGGCTGTAGCAAAGCTGTTCCTGTACCCATTCTTGGTGAGTGGGAATAGGGGTTGTAGTAGGTCTCAGCCACAAACTGGCTCTGGGCAGCTTGAAGTTTTATTGGAAGTGTGTTACTATATCTCTTCTGTGCACACAGTGCTGTGGGACAGGAGACAGCCCACAGTGGACTGCATTGTATACAGCTCCTGACTCTTCAGCCTCACTTGAAAACCCATGCCATGTGACTCTTCCTCAGTTATCTGGAGTGCCTGAGGCCACCATCCATCTTCATGGATACCTGACATTTGGTTTCCAAGGCTGATATACAGGATTTGGCTCCAAGTATCATACAGAGGTTCCTCTTATCTCATATGTGTGTCATAGGTATGGCCTAACTTTTTGGAGACTGAGAGAGAGTTCAGATAATGCATTTCTCATCAAAGCCTTGAAGCTGGACTAATTAGGTTCATAGTTATAAACATTTCCAATGCCAGGAGACTCTTTCTCCTTAGGCTTCAAGCAGTGTTTGAAATTGGTATGTTTTCATGGCCTCTTAAAGCTTGGTTGAGATTAATTTGCAAGGAGAATTCAAAGGAAGTAAAACTTTGCAGCTGGTACTGGTGATTCCCCTGAGTGGCTCTGGGGAAGCAGTTCAGGCCTCCACATGATGTGGATGTGAAGAGGGTGGACTAATGTGGGATTACCAGGAGCAGGGAGTTCAGAGAGCAACCTGGAAAACTTGCCTGAGTTGATGATGTGTTTTGGATTGGGGCAATGAACCTGAAGCACACTGCGTGCTGGAGATGGAGCTATGGGTCCTGGCCTGTCTAAACAGGACTTCGTTGCTGTTCTGTGAGCATTTGACTGTGCAGGTTCAGAGGTCCTTTCTATCTCTGATGTTCAGTTCTTCTCGATTTCAGTTAGATTTTTTCTCTATATTTACTTGCAATGGTGTCCAGGACAGCACTCTGAGGTTTTTGGGATGGGGAGATTTCCATGTAAGTGAAAAGGACAGTCGAAATTTTGATATGCGTTACTAGGAGAGATGAAAATGTGACCCTGGAGATGTTTTCAAGACAAGGACAAAGGATGAAGTCTGTGCAAGTGCTGGCGGAGCAGAGCTCTCTCCAGAGGCAGTTTGTGCCTTGTAGACTCACTAGCCTCCCACAGCTGTACAGAAATAGTCCCTTCCCAAACAGCACGAGGCAGAGCCAGCCCTCAGCAAAAGGGCAGCCTGGGCTCTGCAGCCCTGAGTGCACAACAGTGAGTGTGTATTGGTGGTGTGGGATTGCCAGTTTAGTCTAGGGACATTGGGAGAAAAAATCCCAGAGCCCCTGGCTAATCCCGCAGATTTCTTTCATGGGCAGCAGGAAAACCTTGCAGTTTCAGCAGGTGTTGCTTCTAAGCATCCTCTAGCCTCTCTAGATGCCTCTGCTTGCTGGATTTTCTGTGTGGGCTTTACCACCTGCAATTTGTCTTCCTGGCTGCCCAGTATTGTGCCTGGCTGTGCCAGTCAGCAGGGATCTTTGGCATGAATAGCAGCTCCCTGACAAAGTACCTTGGAGGAGGAATTGTCAGCAGCAGCTAGAGGCACATAACAGCCTGTGCCACATGGAGAGCCGCAGGTACCATCTGCTCTGCCAAAAGACACATGCTCATGCTCCTTTGTCATTCAAAGTGGGAAAGAGGGTGAGATGCTGAGCTTAAAAACATTGGAAGGGAAAAGATGTGAGAGAAAAACATTTGGGAAAGATTACCATATTCATGCCTCTGGCCTCGTTAGCTGCTTTTATGTCTTTAGGTAGTAAGTCTTCTGCAGGTGGGAGTTTTCTTCTAAGTTTGCCTGGTAGTGTAATGAGGCCCCAGTCTCTGTGGGGAATCCTAGATACATCCACAGCTGGTAAAGTCATATGTGTCTAGCCCAGCCTTGATGTTTTCTGATGCCTCAGAGGTTTTACTTTACATCTGGGAGAAATAACAGACTGTGATAAACAGTGACAATATCCTTCTTGATAACCCTGATTGCTGCTTCTAAATAGTTCCTTAAAGACTCTGCCAGTTCCACAAGATATGCTAAAAGGCTTACAGAAAGGGAAAAACATATGCCATGCTGTATTGCGCAGTTTTGCATTGATACCTAATATCCTTCAGCAAATTTATTAAGTAGAGGTCCTTGGTCGTGAAATTCAGAGTTAAAAATTTCACTGAAATGAGTCATGGATAGGGAAATGATGTGGTTTTGTCTAGTTTGTACACTGATGCAAGTGTCTGTGTGGAAGGATCAAAGATGGAAAGAAAGTGATTAGCAGTATAAAGCTTTCTGTAGCTTAGTGGGATGTAGTTTTCTGTAGGAGCTTTGGAGCTTCAGTGCTGGAGGCAGCCCTGGCAGACAGGTGGGTGCTAGTTTAGGAAGAGCTCCTCAGCAGGGAACTCAGTGCACACAAGGGAAATCATGCTGGAGCAGTAGGGTGTCAAACAAGGTTTGTTGGGTCTGTGATGCAAGGGAAGGAGTGCCAAGAGCAGCCTCTGGCTAAGTCTGTCATGTGAGGTGGTATGTCCTGAGTGCATAGCCACATTCAGGGCAGGAGGGCACAGCAGATGTGAAGGGAAACGTGCTAAAGAGACTGCAGGTCAGACTGGAGGACAAGGGCAAGGACCGTGCCACATTGACTCTTGTCACCAAGTCAGTGGCACAACCAGCTGGGAGCTGGCAAATGGGGAGCAAGCTGTGAAGGTATTGTTACTAAAGAGTTACTTGATAGAGCCAGCAGACAACCTGTGTAGGGGGAGCTGATGACAGGGTGGCAATCAGCCCCAGAAGAAAGACTTTGAGGTACCAGCCCACGCTGAGCAAGAGAAACTTGACACCCCAAAGAGACTGTTGTAGAGGAAGGAGCAACACCTTGCTCTCTGCCCAGAAGTGGCAGTACCCAATTAAAGAGGCTGCTGTTTTCGTGACTTCTGAATGGCATTTCCTCTGTTTGCTTTCAGTGGATCCCTTTGAGACAATGCTGAAATCCCTCTTAAGGTACCAGTCCAGCCTGAATGGGGATACAGGAGAGAGCCACATGAGGAGAAAACTGTATGAGAACGGTGTGACCAAGTCCTTGCAAAGTAACTTTGCTCTTATCCAGAAGGTAACTGCCTTTGTACAGCAGAGAAGCCCTCTGTGGCTCGCAGGGGAAGGTTTAGTGAGAATGATCACTAGGATAAAGGACCTGCACTCAAATTAGTGCTGGAGCTATAAGCATCTGAGATAGCAAACAGCCTCTGCCTTTCATGGTGTGAATATTTGTGTTCTCTTAGCTCCAGTGGGCTGCGGGAAGGGCTGAGCTTGCTTTATTTTCATGCCAAGATACCAGATGCAGGTAAAGATACTGGAGCACCTGGATTCCAGATACGTTTCCCAGGACAGGAAGATGGAGCAAGGAGCCAGGTTTTGTGGCCACAAAGAAGTGATGTTGATTTAGTCCAGCAGCCAGAATATGATCTCTTTTTCTGTTCTGGAGCTGTCAGTATTAAAAAGTGTAAAAGGGTTTAAGGTTTCTTTTGTGACAGAGGGAACAAGAGAGGAGGGTACGGTTGCATTGTTGGGGGAGAGCCTTAAAAGAAGTGGAAGACTAGAGGCTAAAATGTTACTGTTTAACAATGGAAAGAAACCTAGAAAGAACTTAGCATTATTCCATAGCCATGAAAGTGTGGTCTGCCTTAGGAAGTGGGTGGGAATGTGCCCAGGGTGTGTTTGGTAAATAGACTGCTGGTGTTACTGCTAACTAATGGTTCACTCTCTCTCAAGCTGTCAGAAGAGCTGCTGGCCAAATGGCTGTCTCTCCCTGAGGCACAACATGTGCCACTCTGCCAGCACATGCTGGGCTTTGCCATGAAGTCTGTCACACAGACAGCTATGGGCAGCAGCTTTGAAGATGACCGGGAAGTTATCCGATTCCGCAGGCACCATGATGCAGTAAGTGTCTCAAAGAGCCAGGAAATCTCCTATTAAATTTTTCTGAACTAAAACCACAGAGCTTGTATCTGTACAGTTTGGCACAAGCTACTGCTGAGACTTTAAAGTACGAGCTTGAGGATTCTGCCTCACTTATCCCAAGCTGAAACTGTTAGAAAGATCCTACTGCTGATCCTGCTGTCATTAGCCTGAGGTGTTTCTGAAGGGTCCATGAGGATCAGGAGCCCAGATCCAATGGCAGTTGGAGGTCTAAGTCAGTTAAGCTCTCTTGGGACTGCTCGTGGAACTTTTCCTTTTCAAAGATCTTCTGAAGGCTCTGTGACATTGTGGAGAAAGGAAAATCTGAGGAGATCTCAAGCTGTATCCATATGTGAGGGTGTTACATATGCTGGTGATAGGGTGGGAAAGAAACAGTTCCATCTCCCATTTAAGATTCCCTTTTTGCTAAAGATACCTTTTTCGCTACAGTTGTAATTACAGTTGTTTCATTTCGGCTTAATTCCAGCTATCACATACATAGTGTGTGAAATGGGATGTAGTGTCCTAAAGAGAAGACCAGTTCCATATTGACAAGAAGTCTTAATTTTATTTGGTGTTTTCATTTTCCTGAGTAGGGAAGAATAGAATAGTCCCAGCAGTCTCAGTCTGTGGTGAGTGATGGTGCTGTTCTCTCTGTCTTTTTTCCAGATCTGGTCAGAGATTGGAAAGGGTTTCTTGGATGGGTCTCTTGACAAAAACATGACTAGGAAGAAGCACTACGAAGATGGTAGGTTTCTCCCAAAATTACAGTTTTCCTCCCACTCTGATTAACACTTAGGAGTTAGCTAGCATGTGAAAGCACTTCATTTGCCCAGTTGTCTTGGCTTTTCTTCAGAGTTGCTCATCATGCCATAAGCTACCAGATACATTGTACTTACTCTCACGTTAGATCATTGTTTGGAGTTAAGTGGCAAGCTGCATTTATGTGAGAAGTTGTAGGACTAGAACTTTAGTTCCAGGTCTAGTTCTGGGGTCTGTCCAGTCTGGAGAGTGATAGAGGGGAAGAATCAGGGTGTTCTTCCTCCCTTCCTGTTCTGTTCCCTAGTGTCCACTTTTGACCTCTCTTGGAGGCAAGCAGCTGTGCTAGGTGGAGACAGATGGAGCCCCTGGATTTGGCCTATATGGGCATTCAGATGATGCACCATCTGGGGCCTGTACTGCCAGACAGTCACTCACAGTCTGGAAGACACCAGTACAGAGGTACTGCTTTGTTGGATACACCATCAGATAGCCTTTGATGTGCTCTTACAAGATAACATGATTTTTAGGTCTGTTATAGTGGTACTTCTGTTTCTCATATATTTTATAGTAAGTTATTTTAATTTTAGGTTGTCTTACCTATTTTGTTCTTAATGATTAAACCATTTCAGTATTGATAGATAAGATGCTAAATTAAAGTAGATTGTATCTGGAACTAAAGTTTTGCTTGTAAATCCTCCAAACCCCGTGTTTCCTTCTTCATACTTCTGGTTCTGTGGGTTTCAGAGCCTGAGGACAACTTCTGCCCCATTGAAATGGGTTCCTCCCATGGTCATTCTTCCTGAGTTGTAGTATGATGCATGAGGACACAGTTTCACAAACTCCAGATAGTGACCCTTGGTGTTTGAGTGTTACTGGCCTTCCTACACAGAGAGGAGGAAGGAAGGTAATTCTAAGACAAAGGAACTGAACTGGGCCTTGATAAATGGAGTTTCAGACTCAAATTCTGCTCCATGTTTCTTAGATAGTCCTCAGTAGGTCATTGAAACCAGACAGGCAATGGTGTCTAGGTCCCAACCCCCCCTGGTTCCCAGAGCAGTCACCAGGAGTTAGGCACTCACATATCTTCAGATACATGGACTGTGTGCCAAAATCCTCCCACGTTTCCCTCCCATTCCTCTCTCTGTCTCTGCAGATTCTTTCTTTAGCACAGAGCCATCCTTTTGCACCGTGCCTGTAGAACTCCTGGCCAAAGGGTCTCCATCAGTCCTGGTGCTGTAGTAATTGTGACTCTGCAGGTCGTGTCACCAGTTATGTGGCTCATACATGTTTTTGTGGGGGCTAATTAAATACATTCTCTGAAGGTTCAACGGCATTATTTGTCTTCCCCTTATGTGATTTCACCTCACAGAGTACACCTTGCTTATACCTGTAAGGATGGCTTTTTATGACAACCTGTGTTATTTGGTTCCTGCATTTTCAGCTAAATTTGGGATACTGCCTTCCAAATTGACAGTAACATGTAACAGAGGGTGCTTCTGTAAGTGAGCCCAGCAGGGACAGCTGGTCTGAAAATCTGCTTGGGGAGATGGATTCGCTTCTCTGTAGCACCAGGATGACCAGGTTTTAAAATAAACATTTCTTTTTTCTTCCAAAGCTCTGGTGGAGATGGAATCCATCATAAGGAAGGTAACAAAGGAGCGCCGAGGCAGATCATTCAACAGGCATGTCTTTATAGACACCTTGCTGCAGGGGAGCCTGAGTGACCAGCAGGTCGGTGCAGCTGTTACCTCCTTACACAGTAATGGAGTTTTGCCAGATGGGCAATGTATTACATTGTAGCCTTTGATTAATACAAGGTTTTGCATCTTAGCTTAGATTCTTTACCAAAGCAGGGCTTCTAGTTCGTTTTTTCCACTCCTGGATTGTTTGATTGCGTTAGACTTCGGTAGATTTCCTTGCCGCTGCTTCATAGCTATTTTTATAAACCAGAAGTATGTTCATACTAAGCATGTCTCGTGCAATTCCAGTGGAAGTTCTACAGAGAGTTCAGTTTATGTCTTCTAGATGAATTTCCTGCTCTCTGCACTAAAGGGATTTAATGTGCTTGAGTGGAGAGTGTGCCACTTCTTTGTTCTCTTTACAATCTTATGAACTTCATTCCCTGAAGCAGATTTTCTTTTCTAGATTCTGGAAGATACAATGATTTTCTCTTTGGCAGGATGTGTAATCACTGCTAACTGTAAGTACAGTAACTGTAGGTAACTTCCCATCCTTACACTCAGCTGCCAAAAACTGTGTGTGATGACATGAGACATACCCTAGGCTAATAAAAAATTGTATTAATCATTCTTTCTCCTGAGCTACAGATGTACAGAACAAGCTAATTTTTACATCAGACTGTTGACATAGCCTCACAGTTAGTGAGCTGAACCTAAGCTATATTTGACAACCTTTCCAGTCTTATGGTGAACCTTAGCATTTCTACCCATTGCTTTTTCCGTCCATTCTCAACCCCAGATAGTTGATGCTAAATTTAATGAAAAAACACCAAAATAAATAAGCCACAAAGATCATGTTGTAAAATAGGTTCAGGCACATAGGAAGAAAGTTAGAATGCTAGCATCTGTCTGCTTTGAATTTCTAGAGGATAGGTGTGTTTGCAAGTCCTCCATACATGGAAGAAGCTACTCTGGGATTTATGCAAGGATTACAAAAAACCCCCAAACAAATAAAAATAGAAACTGAAGCTGTGTAAAATACCTTATGATAAAGGGATGATTATCTGGCCTTGTACCTCAGCCAGTGGGGCTGGGACTCCAAAGAAAACCTCCAGGATGCATCTAGGTGTTAAAGAATGGTGTAAGTAAATCAGATAACTATGGTAATACTGTCTCCAGAGAATATCCTCTCCAGGTACTCCAGGAAGACTGTAATTTTAAGGGACTTGAATCCACATGGATTCATGGAATCACAAAATATTCTGAGTTGGAAGGGACCCACAAGGATCATCAAGTCCAAGATTCTAGATAGTTCTCGTGAACAGACATTTTTGAGAGCTAGAAACATTTCCTTGTAGCTTTAGGGAAACTACATCCTACACACTTATTTCTTATGCAAGAAATTTTTCTCACTCTGCTAGTGAAGATAGTCTCAAGTACCTCAAAAAATAGATGGGGGAGGGACAAATGCTTGCCAACATCTGCAGAGAGCTCCTTTCAGGAGCCCCAGGCACTGGCTGGCTGGAGCACTTGCCTTAGATGTACTAGGGAAGACTCCCAAATACGGGAATTTTCTAAAGCTTTGGACAAACCAGCATTTGGATGGTTGGTGTAATAGCCCTGATTCCCCAGGGTGTGTTGGGCTGTGTAGTTGCTTTGCCAGAGCTGTGGGCCTGTGTGCTTTAGTCTCCTGCACAGCTCTCTACTCTTCCTACCACTGAATACAGAATCAGCACAGCCTGCTGTGAGCAGAGGTCACCTTTTTTTTAGGCCAAAAAGTAATGTTGAAAATACAGGAAGTAAGAACACTGAATGCCATTTGTAAAGGATTGAATTTTCTGGGTCCAGTCTTGTCTTGATTCCTTCCTTAGTGTGTACCTGGGCAGTCTATTTCCTGACAACCTCAGAAGAAGTTCAGCAGAATCTCTACAAGGAGGTGGACCGTGTTCTGGGGAAGGGACCAATAACGCATGAGAAAATTGAGCAGCTCAGGTGGGTCCTATAGAAGGAATGCATAGGAAAGCTGTGTCATGTGCTGGGAACAGGAGTTTCCTGTGGTGTCTGATGCCAAGCCTGCACTAGGCCAGGAGAAGGCATCCAAAAGCTACTTACTCCCTTTTTTTCTCTCTGGAAGTGATCAAACCACAGGATGACTTGCAACAAAGAGACAATCTGCTGACACTCAAGACACAGGGGCCAAGGTGCTCACTTGAGGGTGTCTGTAGGGAACCCTTTCGGTTCATCAGCAGAGGAAAAGCACAGAATTAGTGCTCTGGCTGCAAGGCCAAAATTTTTGCTCACTGTCTTGTTTCTGTCCTAGTTTTCCAGAAGTAGTAGAAGTAATCAGTCATTTTCATGGTTGGATATAGAGATTTTTAGAGAGAAAGCATGGACCAATCTTTTCGAAGGGCCACAAGTAATGATGACTGGTCAACAGTGTGCCATTATGTTTTCTGCATTTGTTATGTTGGTGCAACCAGGTGCATTTTGTATTTGGACTAGTGTTAGGGTTTAAGTAAGGGAATATTGAGTGTGTGGTTTTCTTGCTGCTTCTTGTATGAGTGAGAGGTACAGGAAAAGGTCTGTTGTGTTTATGCATTTTAGCAGATTTAGTGTGGTTTAAAATCTGAAAGAAGGGGGATTCTGTTAACTTTATGTGAAAGCTTATGTTAATGAGATTTAATGCTTCTTGCAAAGATGTTGGAACTCCTTGCCATAAAAAAAAGGAGTGCCTCTAAATACAGCAGTTGACTCCGCTGTGCTTGCTGCCACAAGGATGTGGGCAAGCTTCTCTCTGGGAATGACACTAACCAAGGGTTGCTGGTTGCAGGTACTGTCGGCAAGTCCTGTGTGAGACAGTGCGGACAGCAAAGCTCACTCCCATTGCTGCACAGCTGCAGGAGCTGGAGGGCAGAGTTGACCAACATACTGTCCCCAAAGAGGTAGGGCAGTGCTGGGAGCACTAGGCCACTCTCCTTTCCTGTAGGGGAATTTGCTGTTTCCTCTTCTTCCAGACCAGGGGTGAGGCAGGAAGACCATTTCTTCTGACAGGTGCTCTGTCATCTGAAAGTACAGTTTAGCTCAAAGTTTGCCTGCAGTTCCTCTGTGGGAGAGGCTTTGCAAATTCATGTTCTCATGCTGAGCAGATTTGCTTCTGCTTCTGGGTCCACCAGGCAAGAGTAAGCTTTTGAAGGGGCCTATGGGCTCAGTTATGCATAAAAGAGCATTGTTTCAGGCTTCATCATATCACATCACTTATCATACCCATACCAACTTCCCTAGAATAAAGTAGTCCATACATACATCTCAGCAAGCATAGAGAAATGGGGTCACACCCTCTGTAACCATCAAAAATTGCAGTGTGATTCTTAGAAATTAAAATCCTAACATCTGGGCATGGATTATGAAAATCTGTAGATGAATACTGCGTAATTGTTTTTTTAATCCACCTAAATATGAGTAGTCTCCAGAATAATCATCATCCAGCAGAGCTGTCAAGAGGTGTCTTTAATTGTGCATTTCCTTCTGCATTGACGTGTTGTAATTCTCTTTGCAGACACTTGTGCTTTATGCTCTTGGTGTGATGCTGCAGGATAGTTCATCTTGGCCATCACCATACAAGTATGTATAATCGACTTTAATTGCAACTAATTCCTTTGCTTTGTTAAATTGGATCTTACAGCACAGCCTTCTGTGCTGCAGGGCCTGCCTTAAGCAGATTCTGGAGATGAAAGGGAGTCTGTAAGAAAATCAGTTTATGAAGGCCTGGGCTTGTTTGTCTCCATGGGCATGGTTTTGGAACAATTTAAATCAGGTTCCTCTGATGCTCCAGTCTGTGTGTGCATGTATGTGTTAGGGTTTAGTAAGAACTTTTTTGTGCATATACACGGAGCTTCCCTGGCTAATGCTGGTGACTTCTGTTAGAGGTTTTCTGTGAAACAGTGCTTTGGATGGCTTTGGAATCACTGCTTGTCATGAAATGATTCAAGGGAGGAAATGTCAGTCTGAAATTGTGGGTTTTTAGGGTGAAGGGAAATGCTACCTCAGTATTTTGATCTGTCTGTGAAAACTGAAGTGGATCTAGGCCAGTGTTTTGGAGGTTAAAGAAAAAAATCACTGTAGCTTCCTGTGGCCTCCAGGTGGCAAATATTAACCTGTATCTGATTTACTTCACTTGGACTGCAAAAAATGTGGGTCAGTTATTCTGAACAGACAGAACAGACAGCTGAGATTTAGAAGAAAGAAGAGAGCCTTTAGAACAGCACTTGTGCTCTCCTGCAATTGTACCTTTTAGAAAGGGGTCAGGCATTCATGCACCAGTCTACGAGCACCTTGGCAGGGATTGCCTCCCAAGGCAGGTCACAACTGTGCTCAGGTTTGCTGAGGCCCCATGGGACCGACAGTGAGGACTGCTATGAGCATTGTATGTTTGTTTCAGGAAGGCTGGGGTTGAGGTTTAGCTTGAGGTAGATGAAGATTTCCATGACAGAAGTAGGAGACCAGCTCTGTGTGATCCTTTCACCCACCTACTGTACAAAAACACTGTTTGCCCTCCCTGCTTTTGTGCTAGGCAGCTGCATTTTCACTCCTATTACGAGATCTGTAATTTTCACTTCAGTTCAGGGGAAATGTAAGTTTGGTGCTGCTTTTCCTAAGGATGAGCATGCACATGCCCTTTCACCTTGTTAGAAGCAGGGCTTGGATGTTTAAGCAGGGAAATGAAGGCTTGAAGTATTTAGCAGAAAGGTTTAAAAGAACAGTCTTCTGTCCATCAAATTTTGTGTTTGGAGGGGGGTTAATGTTTAAATTGAATGTTATTTTATTAGTTTCCCTTGTTTTAACTCATGCCAGCCCTGGATAATAATTTTCTCACAGCCTCTACCATCCTAAAGCTGGAAACCACTTTTCTCACTTGAATGACTCACTGGCTTCCCTCCCCCAGCACATAGACATACACACACCATCTGCTTGAAGAGAAGGGTGAGGGGCAAGGAGAAAAGGGAAATACTTTTGGAAGTGAAAAAGGAAGGGACTCAGAGGGGCAGAGAGAGGGAGAGAGACAAATGAGATTGTGTGTGCCCTGGAGAGGAATAGAGAGTAGCTAACAGCATCAGCTCAGCTGTGTGCTGCACATTAGTTCCAGCCCTGTCTCACACTACCTCAGTTAGTCAGCATTTTGACCAAGATGGGACACAGCTGACCAGCTGAGAACATTGATGGAATGGATGCATAATTGCCTTCATAGATTTGTGCAGAATGACCCAGAGAGAGCAAATTAGTGAGATTCTCTATTTCACTTCCAGTTCTTTACTTGTGTTTGTGTGCATGTTTCTGGGGAAAAGATGCTGTGCCTCCTCAGAAAACCCTAATATGTTTCATCTTTTATAGGTTTGACCCAGACAGATTCAATGAGGAATTACCCATGAGAAACCTCTCCTTGCTGGGTTTCTCAGGAAGCCAGGAGTGCCCAGAGTTGAGGTGAGCATAGGGAAGGTCTTAGTACCTGTGATAGACAAGAGACAAGGTGCTTCCAGCGTCTTGGTTTTACTACTTGGACAACCTGTCCAAGCTAGCTGTCGTCCTTTGGCAAATTGACATCATAGCAAGGTTTTTATTTTTTTCTTCTGATTCTTCCCTCAGGTTTGCCTATATGGTGGCCACAGTTCTGCTGAGTGTCCTGGTAAGGAAACTGTATCTCCGCCCAGTGAAAGGACAAGTCATGGAGGCAAAATATGAACTGGTAACCTCACCAAAGGAGGAAGCCTGGATAACAGTGTCTAAGAGAAGCTAAGAGCAAGCAAAACAAGGGGTTAAAAGTGCCAGCAGTGAAGTTCTGAGCCAGGGTCTTAACGAGAATCGTACTGGCACCGTGTTTACTCAGCCAAGGAATTTTATATCCAGATTTTTTTACCTTCCATATTCCTAACCTCATGCCTATCTTGGGTACTTTCTATAATTCAACCAGTAGTCATATTAAAGTAGATTTAATCTATATGTCTTTTTTATATTTGCTTTTGGATTTCTGGCCAAACCTTTGCAAATGAAGCAACAAAACTTTGCAGTGGTGTATGTATGAACTACAGGGTGTCAGCTAGTCAAAGACCAGAATTCTGGTTAACCCAGTCTCTCTCCAATAGCAGCCAGAGCTTGGTAGGAGTGCCCCTCTTATCCAGTGGAATGCTTCTTCCTGAATCCTAGCTAAATAAGACCTTGGAGACACAAGGACAAAGCCTTTCTCTATATATAGGTATTTTTATTCAAAGTGTCTTTCCCTCCCTTGAGCTATATCTGTCAGGAAGAGCAGATATATCCTGTGAGAAGTGAGTGTGAGAGAGAAAAAAAGTGGGGTGGGAATTGCACCACTAGTTCTCACGCTGTGTAATCTTGCTATGCTCTGGGGTTGCATGAAAAAGGATGACTGAGAAATGCTAGTAAACCAAGAGGAATAAATTTGGTTTGGCCCCTGAGAAAACAGAAGTATCAGTAATAATATAATGAAATGAAATAAAACCACAGAACAAAGCCCGAAAAAGGGAGTCTCTATCCTGACAATTCTGAGGGCAGTGTCTAATCTAATCAACATCAGAAATTGACAGATGCTTGCAATTTATTTAGCACTGGGTCAGCATAAGACTGATCATGCAAATACTGGAGAGTGCTGGTTTCACAGGGCTCTAGATTAACGTTGTACTTAATAACTAAAAAGCCTTTCAAAGAATCATTTTCCTCCTCCAAAATGTGTGCTTGCCAAAGAAGCACTGAATGTTGCATGTTCACATGCTTTTTCCTGCTTCTTCCTTTCTTTTTTGCCAATCATGAGACACCTCCATTCAGAGCCTCACTGAATGGTTTGCAAGGCAGGAACCTCCTACCCCATCATCACATTGGAGTAATTGCCATCTGACTTACTGTTCACGTTGTGGTTCTTCCCTTTTTTCTCTTACATTTTTCTCTTTATCTGATCTTTTTAAATCTTTTCTCCAGACATGTGACTTCTCTGTTAGCTCCCATTCCTAGCCCCCTTCCCACCCAGCAGCTGTGTGGTGGTAGGTGAGGGGTTTCTCAGCCTGCAGCTGTGTCTGCTTAAGCTGTACTGTGCACCACAGAGCAGGCCAAGAGTGTGTGCCTCCCATTAGAGCTACATTTTACTGCTTGTGCACACGGAGTACACCTAACTGCTAACTGCAGTTCTTATTTCTACAGATGTGGATATTTTCACCAGTACATTCCAGGTCTGGAAATACGCTGCTCTTTTAAAAATGTTTTTACTCTTGCCTGAGGCGTGCCAGCCTGAGTGCAATCATGTCAGCTCTTACAGGGTTAACAGCTGATGCCATCCTCTGTGGGCACCAGACAAAGAAAATTCTGCTCTTGGGTTTAACATGTCAGCTCTGCTTTTGGTGGGCCTGTAGAGATTCCGATGCCCCCCAGTGTAGCTTCTGTTGGGGTAGAGTGATACAGAGATGTTGGGCAGAAAAAGCAGAATTGTGCAGTCCAGCTTCCTGTCTCTCTTGCATTGATTTTTATAATGAACTGCAAGAAAGCTCTTGCTAATCTGACCTCCACTTCACTATAGTCTGGTCATGTACCCAGATGGCAATTCATGTTAGGCTTTGCTTCACTGCTTATGCAAAAAGGCCTATTTTTCTTGAAGGTTACAGATGTTTCCTAAACCTTCTAGAGAAATCAGCATGGTAAAGAATTTCCTATTAAAACATCCCGGGATGTGCAGAGGAGGCAAAATGAAGGCTAAGTTATTGCCTTCTTTGGAAAATACAGTAGGATTGTCCCTGCTAGGAACTTAACAAGGAATATAATTGGGCAATGAAGATCTGCTTTAGGAGTGAAGCTTTCAAACACTAGAAAAGCTTCCCAAGTGTAATTGTCCAGATTTCTGTTACAGCGTTTCTCTGCCTTGCTGGACCTGATCAAACTGCCTTGAAACAGCTGCTTCCCCAGTTACAGGAATCAAAAATGGGAGTGATTCCATACAATTTGTTATCAATTTTCCATTAGCCCGCACCCATAGGCTGTGCTCAGTCCGGACCAGTGATGAAGCCTGCTACAGGAGTCCATGACTGATATAGGAGAAGAATGGGGCTCAGTGTGCTGGAGAAAGCCAATTATCAGTTTGTGTTTGCTCAGAACTGCTGTCAAAAAAACACCCTGACTCATCAGTTAAGGAAATGTATTGAGCATGGAGGGAAAGGAGGGGGGGTAAGGCACTCTCAGGCATTTGTAATGCACTGCTGGGGGTGACACTGAGGTCACAGCCACATTGTTTGCTGAAGTCTGTAGGTTTCTGTTCCTTGCTCTATGTGTGTCAGTCACTTCAGACAGCCCAACTATGGTGATTTAGTGCAACACTCATCAGCCCAGCTGTGGATCCTTATGCAGCAAACTCCTTTTTTTTTGTATGGGAATGTTCATGGAATGGAGCTTTCTTAGGAAGTTTTAATCCATTTTGATTTGAATGAAAACTGAAATACCAGTTTTCTCCCATTTTTGCCCTCACCCCTTGTCTAGCATGCACTGTCACTGGTTCTTGTTTGGCCTGGTCTCCTAAGGAACACTTGTGTACATAGGTTATGCACCCTTCCCAGTTACATTTGGCCGTTTTCCGCTTTCTCTTAACTAAATTCTGAGCCCTTGGGGCAAATCAGCTGCATTTGACAGGGATTTGAATTCTCTATGCTGTTGTGTTCCTGCAGATTTTGTGAGGAGAAGAGGACTGAGATAGGGAGTCTATGCTAGCCATGTCACAAGATTGCAGTCAGCCACAGCACTGTTGATGGCAGTCCAGGGAAAAGCCTGAATAAAGCACTGATGAAGGTAACCAATGTCAGGAGTCCAGTCAATAGAGCACAGGGCTTTGTCAGTGCTGCTCAGACCCACACACTAAGGACATGTATAAAGTCCAGAGATGCCTTCTGCCTGTTACATGGGGATATGGGCAAGCACTGCAACCTGTGGAAAATAATGTCTTAGTCTAGGAAGAAAGCCAAGAGGGCGAGGTTGCTTCTATAATATAGGGAATTCTTGCTTTTTATGCTTCATATTCCTGCTCTACACCAGCATGCTGCTTTACAAATTTGACAGGATGATTTTGAAAAGCACCCAGAAAAACTGTCATTTCATTCCTTAGACTCTTACTGTACGACAAGTTTCTATGGAGAGCTGCAAACTCATGAAAGGTAAGAGGCCAAGTGTATCTCTGTACCTATGCAACCTGCTGCCCTCAAAAACAGCAGCCAGCACAGGTGGTGGGAGCAGCCAAACCATTGTTAATGCTCTTTATGGCTGGCAAAGCCTTTTGCTTTTGCCCCTGTCCTGGTGGCAACTGGTGAGGCAGTTGTTAACAACTTTGAGCAGAGCAGACAGTTTACTGATCTAGCATCCCATTACCTCCAAAATATCCATGAATATTGTTATCTCTACATTTTAATTAATGTGAGATACATATAGAAGCACCATTGCAAATTAATATCCTCTTAATAATGGTAATATTCTTCTGTTCCTAGCAGTTCAAGGACTTGCTGGGAACGGCTGTGGCATGCACCACAGAGTTTAGGGCTGAATGTTTTATTTTCCACTGTTACATGGAAAGGATGATCTTGGCAATCTGTCCTACTTGCTGCAGAAGGAAATGTTGGTTATTGGGCAGGGTGGCCGTTTGCTGATCCGAAGTCCCTTGGGCAGCTATTGTGCCAGCTCCCCCACTAGCTGTGCAGTTACATGAACTTGGGGCTGTTGGCAGTCCAAATTGGGAAAACACTCTCTTTCACCTGCACAGTCAATTATTGACTTCCTTTTTGTGCTCAGGTCCTCTCGTGGCTTTGGGGCAAAAGGAATGGGGTAGAGCAGTACCTTCAGGAAAGCATAAAGGAAAATCTTCATCACTTGTGGGTTATGCTACCGGGATGTGAAACTGTTTTAATGACCACAGCGGCTCCTGTTGCTTCTTTCCGCTTGTCCAAAGCAAGAACTGCTAGAAAATATTCCAGGCATTTCTCTGGAGCCTGAGAGTGACACCTTGACACCTCTTTGTAGTTCAGCTCAGGAGTGGGTTTTAGCAATGACTTTTCAACTAAATAAAAGGCCTGTTTGACATTTCTTAGAATTCAATGCCAGGGTTTTGGTGGTAGCAGACAGAGAAGAGGAACCACCAGAGAAGAGGTTACCACAAAAAAATAGAAAAAGTAGATGAAGAAAATGTTCTTCACATATGGAGGGTGGGGAAGGAGACACAGTAAAGGTTTCCATGGCGACATTCCTTGAAGAGAAGTATTTTTAAATCTGTGAATTTTAGCATCAAAAACACAGTTGTGTTTCCCATAAAAAGATTTGGGGGAGGGCTGAAGTGGAAAGCATTTTTCCCCCTACTTTTCAGGTCATTCCAGTTTCTTTTACAGAGGAGTCTGCTCCCAAGATAAATGAAGTATGTGTGATTTCTATGATCTTAATGCTCCTGTAAAGAAAGCCTTGCTTCCAGGAGGCAGGAAGCATCAGTCATAGTTCTATATCTGCTCCAACATCTTTGGTGTAAGCACTTGATCATCACTTTAATGGGAAAAGTAATTCAAATAAATCAATGCTAGACCAGTTAAAAGTCACAAGGACAAATCTTGCAGGATTTTACATTAAAACTAGTGTAACTTGGCACAAAATCTTAATTTTAATTGATGTACAATTAAATGATAGTAGTAGTGATGAGGTAGCTGAGGCCTTTTGCCTTGGCCAAAGAGGAGATGATGCAGAACTGAAAGGGCAGAGGAACCAGCTAAAATATGTCCCTGGTGAGTGTCTTTCTCTGACAGTGAAACATCCCTGTAAGTGGACAAGTGATGCTCCAGTGACACTTATGCAGGAAATGTTTGCTCTTGATACGGGGTATCAGTGCTGGGGCCACCTCTGAACCTCTCTGAAGCTTCTGTGCTCCCATCTCTGCAGTGCAGAGCAACTCACGGGCACTGGCATGCTCTGCTCCCACCTCCCTGCTGGCATCCAGGCAGGTCAGCTCTGTCACGAGCCTGGCACATCCAGTCATCCAATGCTCTGCCTGCTTGGCTGCCAACTTTGAAGTCTCACCAAAAAAGGCTTTTTTTTTTTTTTTTAACAGTTGCTTCCAATTCAGTGGTGACTCAGACACTGCAGCAAGGATAAAGTGATCATCTTCCCCATCAGAGCTTTCCAGCAGAAGGCCCTGAGCATCCTCTCTAAAAGAGAGCTTGGTGAGCCCAGCCATCAACTGGATTCACTTCTTTAATTTAGCTGTTGGAAAAAGATACTCCAGCAGTGCTGTGGACCTGCTAGCTCAGGGCCTGTGTTTCAGCAATAGACTAAATGATTCCTGAAGTACTTTGTATTCAGAAACCCTGGGGAGGGGAGGCTGGGAGGGAATGAATAGTCATACAGAAAACAGAAGACGATTCACCCATTATTCATAATCCATTTTTTCCTGACCAAACTTCCCTCGGCCATGAATCCAGGAAAGGAACAAAAATCTATTGCAGTAATAAGAGAAAAAAAGTAAGTAATATTTGGCCATTTATCTTTTGGGGGGAGGGAGAGGATGCAAATAAAGAGTGTCTAAAAAAACAAAATTCATACTGTTGAAAGTGTGTAAATCGGCATTTGGCAGCATTGTTTCATATTGGCTGAGAGTGATACAGAGTAAGCAAGGTTCAGATCTAAGAGACTAAGATGACTTGTCAACTTCCCTACATCTTCACTGATAAAACCTACCAGCAGTAGGTTCTTTGGGAGGAGTGGAGTGAGCCGTGAGTCAACAGGACCTGACAGGAATGCCTGCAAGAATACATTGTTACATATCATGGGGAATCAATGGTTGCAGCTGTTCCGTATTCATTGATAAGCAAAATATTTGGGAGCAGAGAGAGCACTTTGTTCTTCTGCTGTGCAGAATTCATACTGAATTTGACAGACCCTGCACCAGGATTTGATGTACTGTTCTAAAAGGAAGGAGCCGATTGATTGCTTGTTAACAGAATGCTCTAAATTAACCTCAGCCATGGGCCTGGTTCTGAAATCCTTTGCATGACTACTATTTATGCTGTACAGTTGCATTGAATACCATTGATTATCCAATATATTGGTCTGGCACAGCTGCACTGAAATTCTAGTTGTGGCTTTTAGTTGTTGGAACCCAAATTTTTGTATCTGCTTAGATATTTGGATTTTGAATACTCCCAAACAGTCAAGCACCTACTTTATTTAAACACCTAGATGTCTTTGCAAGTCTAGTATTGCCATAATGCAGAGAAAAAGGAAATTATATAGAAGTTGCCTGTTCATTTCCCCTCAGTGATAAGTAGGTAGAGCCTGTTGCTGTATATACACTGTAGTTCAAAGCAAATGTCTTTTTTGCTTGAGGAAGCTTGATGGTGATTTTTACATAGTAAAGATGAAAATACTGCAAACATGTATCATGCATTAGCCTTTATATATTTTATAGCTGTACTGTTCCAGTGTGGCAAACTGAGCTGAGCAATCACATTTTCTCAATTACCTTCAAGAACTGGAAATCCTTATCACCTCTGTGTTTCTTTCTCCCACTACTGCTGCACTGGTCTTGAAATTGTCACCAAAGCTAAAAATCCTCATTCTGTAAATTAAACTGTGATTTAAAAAAATTTTGCAGTACAGTCTCCTCACAAAACTCCGCAAGTCTTTTGCTGATGTGACTCACTCAATTACTCATGTGGGCAGACATTCAGATAATAAAAGTGGTTAATGGAAAGCTGTGAGAAATACTGCTGGTTCCTGAGGAGGCATCCAGGGGGAATGTACTGTGGGTATTTTATCCTAAGAGCTGCTGAATGCACTGAGCTCCCAGCCATTTTTTTAAGATAAGAATTTCTCCATTCTGCTTTTCAGCTTGAAATATCAGATTGGCAACAGAGAAGAAAAAGCACACCAGCTGTATGTGTTTGCTCTTCTGCTCCTCTTCCTACATATTAGAGATAATAGTCAGTCGTAGCCTGAACTAATCCCTTTATCCTAGTCATGTAAATGCCTAAACAATACTCTAATGAGCTCTGGATTTCTGAATCAAGGAGTGCAACCAACAGGTGGCTAAACCACCTCTTTTGCAGGAAGTGTCACATATACTGACAAGGATCAAATTTTTCTGGAATTAATTAAAGAGATTTTGCCTTGAGATTTGGTGTGCAGTAGGTCAGGAAGTATATCTAGAAAACAGGTTCCAATGATGTTTCAGTGAGTGCACATTAGAGGAATATGGCAGCTTTTGAAGTTGGTGAGGCAGAAAGGTGCAGAAGGTACCACTTGGATATGAGAACTCCACTATCTAATGAAATTATACATGTGTGATGGCTTCAAAGAGACTTAGAATTAAGCCAAAACTGGAACTAGTGTAAGTGGATGAACTGATTAGAGCTAAGGGCTAGCTGGTATTTGCAGAAATTAACTCTTGGTAGTGTGGCTCTGAGGCTGCTAGATTTTTGGGGGATGTGCTACTGCAGCTGCTGTGTGAGCCCATTCCAACAACAGTGCTGGATATAGAAAGAGGGAGGATGTGAAGATATGCTGATTTTTGGTACAAGATGAGCTGGGAGGGAGACTATGGTTTGACTTGTAAAATAGAGCTTCTGGCACAGAGAAGCAGTGCATGAATGTTGAGGCTCTGGACCAGAGAAAGTAAGCTGTCAGATTATATTTAGCGACTACATGCTGCAGGAAAGCACAGAGAGGGAAGGAGGTGAATGACTGCATAGCTGACCCCCATGGGTAGTGAGCACACAGAGCAGGGAATGAGGCTCTTAAGAGAGGATGAATTGCCTTGTGTTCCTGATTCAAGTAAATCTCTATGTGAGGCCAGGTATCTGCACAGACTTGTATGATTACTTTGATTACCAGAGCTCAGCTTTATTTATTTATTTATTTATCAATAATACCCCAGACTCTCATTAGGTGGAGAGTGACCAACCTGTGGCCTTCCAGCCATTCCCCTCTGCCCTCACCCTAGGGATATCTCCTGCAGCAATCCCATTCCTAGCTAGGGGAGCAGTAGTCTGAGAGGGGCTCTTGAAATCAATGTCCTAAGCTGCTGTACAGCCCAGTTGCACACCCAGCTCAGTCCTAACCCACTAGGATCTTGTTAGCCAGGGCTGGCATCTGCAAAATAGGTTAGGTTACCTTGCTTCATTTGAATTCAGGGGTGTGAATCCTCCATTGTGTTTTCTGGAAAGCCCAATCCTAAATAGATGAAGATGGGAAAAAAATCCTTATATCTGTATGAAAGAGATCAAACCTTGCATGCTGACACGTGGCAGTCAGTCTTTTGCGTCCTGGTATATACGGCAGGGTGCAGAGATTGTAACTTTTACTAGTTTAAAGCAGGATGGGTACAGCTTAGGTTCTTAACTCCTTCCTGCTAAAAGCTCACTTGTATGATTCAGAGATGCTTTTGCCTTAGAAATAAATAAGGCCTTTAAGCTCCCTCTCAGAGGAGACGTGTGGGGAGGCCTGGCTGCCTTCTGTGCATAAATATTTCTGTCAAACTGGATTCAGATTTAGGTGGGTGAAACGACTGCACTCATGGGGAGCCATCAGCCTCCACCTCCTGTTAGGCAGTACTGCATCACTGAGATTTGTGTTGTTGCCATACTGTCAAAATTAGCTGTGGGTGAGAGAAAGGGCTGAAATGCTCCTGTATGTTCGCCAAGCAGGAGGACAGAGCAGTTGGGGGAAGGAGGGAAATGCAGACTGTGGTAGTGAAGAGAGGCTGTGCAAGGAGAAGCTGCCTTCACAGCCTTGAGAAAGGGGATTAGTTGTCCAGATGTGTGATAGAGAGAGGAAAGATGACTTCAAAGATGTGACTAATTATGCTTCCTATGCAAGGGAGGTATGCTAGTTACAGAAACAGCACACATTGGGTTTGGTGGCTCCTAAGAATATGCAGGGTCATAAAATACTTTTAAAGTGGTTTATGTGGTAAAAGCAAGATTACAAACAGAACAGGATTAGAAAAGTTCCAGAGGGTGAGTTCCTGGAGTTATGTGAGTACCTAAAAAGCTGAACTTTAATTTCAGGAAAAAACAAAGACCTCAAGGAGTGGTTCTGACTGTTACAGCTGCTGCAGATCAAACTTGAAAATGTGAAAAAAGCATTAGTAGGTTAGTTACAGCGAGCCAGAATCAATAGTTTAGAGAGGATGAATTTTTGTATGTGCTGTACTGGAGCATTAACTACCCTTCAGTGGCTCAGTGGCCGTATTAGACCTTACCTGGGAGATGCCATAGGGCCAGGACAGAGTGGAAAAGGACTGGCAGTTGGTCTGGGTTAGCATCTTAGAGAAGGAATACCAGCAGGAAAAGCAAATTAGAGCTGTTCTTTCCTCCCCTGTTCCCTGGATGCTTGTTGTTTGAACTCTTGGAAGGAAACTGATGAGCAACTATGCTTTGTGCTGGCCTCTCTTTGAGACTATTTGTTGCTGTTTTCTTTTAAAGTCTGAAATGTTAGATAATTATTTTTCCTCTTTGGCTTGACCTCTTCCTTCCTGGGAGCGTACCTCCCCTTGTGCTGGCTCTGTCCTCACAGAGTGCTCTGTTGAAAGTTCAGCAGAAAACTAGAAAAAAGCTTGGGATTTGGAAAAAGACGTGCCCTCAAACAGAAGGTCTGAATCTCTGCAACATGTCCTGTTCCTCTCTGGAGGTGCTGTGAGGTATCAGATGTCAGTCATGCACTAGATGGTTCTGAAATAGCAATATTAGGGCAAACACTTCCATGAGATGGAAGCTACTCCTTCGGTCACCTCTCGTACCTTTGTGCAGCAAGCCAGACCCAGTGGCAGTTTCTCATAAGCAGAGAGGTTATCTGTGGTTATAATCTTGATTTCCCAGCAAGTTGCTGAATGCCTGAGGAAGCAGGAGGAGAATGTGCAGTTTCAGTGTGTGGGTTTTTCAATCTGTTCTACAGTGAGCACTGGAGGTTGAGTGTTTAAGATACCTTGGGATCCTGACACCATTTGTTGCAGTATTAAGACAGCTGCATTCTGTGCTGGGAGGCCACCCCAGCATTCTGGAATAGCCATGGGAGTTAAATAAATTGCTGTTTGTTTCAGAAGCCAGAAGCTTTGGATTATGAGACTGGCAAAGAGTGGCTATCCAGGCAGAGGCAGACCCAAACACTATGTGAAGCAAGTGTGAAGACTATGTCTCTGTTGGGGGAGTGAAGGTACTCAGTCACAGACTATTTTCTTCAATTGCCCAATTTTCCTTCCCTCCCTCACCTCTCTAGTAAATGCTACCTTCATCCTAAAGGGCATGGGCCTATATATATCATCAGTACACATGACCAAAACTTTGGTGACAGAGTCCTTTGTCCTTTATCCATCTGCAAATCTGCTCAGCTCCATGTGATGCAGCAGCACAGGGATTTTCAGCTTTTGTTCTGCTGTTTACAAAGAAAAAGATAAAAGGAAAAATGTTCATAAAACTAGATCACAGTTACATAAACGTGAACTGAAAACCTGCAGCAGGATCTGTCCGAGATGTGACCTGGTCATCTGTCCAAAGAGGATGTTTACTTGGACTCCTTAAGTGATGACTGTGCTGTTCAATTCTCTGCAAAGCAACAAAAATGAAAGAGACTTTGATTGTGATTTCTTACTGTGTGCAAAACATAGGTGGCCTTTGAGCCATTATTACTCTTCTCTAATTAAGAATTGATGATTCAAACTGTACGTGTGGGACAGCCATGCAGAGTGCCCAGTTGCAGGATTGCATGTGACCAGTTGCAGGATTGCATGTGACCAATGGGTTGGCTCATCTGTGCAAGTTTTGTTGAAGAGGGGACTCTCTTGGGTGATTGGCAGAGGTAAAAACCTGACATGTGAGAGAACTTGGAAGAATAGTGGTCTCCCTGTGCTTTTGGATCTTGACCTCTAATTTAAAGTCTCTAGACTGCTTGCCTCTCTATTTTTTGGTGAATGTTTGAACAGCACCTTTAGGTGAAAAATGTGTTTGCTTCTTAGTCTTGAAGATATTGATATAAGGGAAAATCTTGCACAAAAGGATTGAAAAAAATGGGGAAGTTAAAGTGTGTAATAAATTAGGGCTGATGGAATATAAAAACTTAAAATTAGTTTAGCACATCACTTGACAGATGGGAAGTAATTTATGTAAATTTAGGGAAGTGGTAGTTGGATTCAGTTGATCTAATTTAAACACTATTTCTAATTATTTTTTGTATGTATACAGAGGATTATAGGATGGCCATTATTCTGACAGAAGAGCTCTTCATGTTTAAATTTAAATCCATAAATGAGTACCCTATTAAAATGTAAACATGCTGTGATAACAAGCACCTGATTATGCAGACAGGTTAGGCCAGCTACTCTGGTGAACAGCTGGGTGCATGTATTTCAGATAATGCTTTTTCTTACACTCTAAGAACCACAGGCAGAGCCCTTGAGAGGTCAAGAGGTGCCTGACCCACAGGTGGGAGCTGCCTGTAAGGAGGTTTGCTGATGCTGAGTGCAGCTCTGAGGGCAGATGGGCTCTCATAGGTTTCCACTGAAAGCAGGCCCTAGTGGCACCCAAGGGCACAGAGAGAAGATGACACAATTAACAATTCCCCCTCCCTACGCTGGTGCTGCTAATCCAAGTTTAAACTCCTAACAGCATCTTTGGAGAACCTTCTCCTTTACATTTTGACAGCTCTCTCCTTTTGCCAAGAAAAAGATCATGTAGGTTTACTGGGGAGCTGCCAAATGACAGCTTGACTTCACACCTGAGAAGCTAATGAATGAGGAGAGAAGGAAAGCCTCAGCCTGCCTCCAGCCTGGCACAAACACAAAGAGTCTTGGAAGCCTGGGCGTGAGCAACCCCTGGAGCTGCAACAGCAGCAGCAGATGTGACATGAGCAGAGTCCAAGCTGAAGGTACCGTGGAGGAGGGAGCATGGGACCTGTTACCAAACTGCGAAAGCATTATCCATCAGCTGCACACCCTGGGGGAGGTGGAGGCCTGGCCATGGATGATTCTTGGAGGTGTGGGATAAAGCTTGGAGCTCCACACTGTACAGCAGCCTTCTTGAGTTGATTTGGCTGAGTTTCCTTCCTTGAGCCATTGCAGAAAGGACTGCTCTCTCAAGCCATGCAGTAACAACCAGCAGGGCAGCTGAAACCATGATTCATTCTTTAACTACCCCAAACCCAGTATTTTTGGATGTGTAACTCATGGTTTATAGACTCTGTGGGTAGAGGGCACCAAGAATGAGGCTGCATGACACCTCTTTGCTCCTTGTGGGTTTAGGGCAGAATGCCAGACTGTTGTGGAGAACTGCAGGCAGCCTGACTCCACGGGCGTTCAGGGACCCCATGGGTGTTCAGTGACAGCATAGGTGCTCGTGAGCAGTCACCTCTCACCTCCCACATGCACCATGGGGAGGTGTCTCTGGTAGGGTATTCTGTGGTTCTTAAGCCTTTTTGTGAGAGTAAGGCTATTACAGCTACACATTATCCTTGGCCCTCTAACTGCCTGTTGAAAAGCAGTTAAAGTTGTGAATTTCAGACCACATTTTAAAACGAGAGAAAAATACTTTGCATATGAGGGTTTTTCCACCAGTATGATAAACACTGTGCCTGACTCATCCTTCATATGGGAGAATTAAGCAAGCTAAGAAGAAATGACCCTCAGGGTAGGGATTTCTATCTCATTTTTCTTTTAAGGGAAGAAATTTCCAAGGACTGGCCCCAAAGACTACTAGTTTGTTGCCTGACCCTGCCAGGTGTTAGCAATTCTAGAAGCCAGGCATACCTGACTACTAGCTGCATGCCTCTGCAGCAGCTTTCAAAGCAAGAGAACAACTGTTCCTGTAGGAGCAGACTGATGCCCAGGTCCTGCAGCGCTGGATGTTCTCTGGCCAGCTACCAAAGTGTCAGTAACGTAAGGGCTGGGAAAGCGTCAGGCTCTTTTATCAGTGCCCTGGGCTGCACTACAGAGACAGCAGGGGCTTTGTGGAGCCTCATGGGAACGAACATGAGGCGAGTAATCACAGCTGCAACTCATTTCAAAGAGACAAATGAGCTCCCCTGCAGGAAGCTGGGACACTTCTGCTGCGAGGGCTAGTTGGTTGGGTTTTTTTTTTGTGGGAGAAAGGTTATTTCTAGGTTCAGGTGGAGGAATTGAGTGGGAAAGCCTTGCACATTCCTCGAAGGGTGGGCATTTTCATTACAATCGCAGAGTGACTTCCCTGGGACATAAAGGACATGCTAAAGCCAGGAACTGACCGAAGAGACCTCCTAACTGATGGCTTCAGTGCAGTGCTTCAGCCACGAGGCTGTCCTTCCTGTTTCTGCTGACCCTTCATTATGTGCTTTTTCGGCAAGGCTGGAAAGCAGGGAGTTCATCCTTCCTCACGCCCCTGTAGAACAGCAGCTTTTCCACACAGAGGAAACATTTTTTTCCTGCTGCGGCCATCAGATAGCCGCTCAGCGGCCGGACAGGAGCAGCGGGGGCTGGCGCACACACGGCCCCCAGGCTATGGGCAGAGGTGGCTGTAGCCCTGTGCTCTGGAGGGCGCGCTGCCAGCCCTTCCCAAAGGCAGCCAAGACTCGCTGAAAGGAATACACC